>JAZHYW010016127.1:0-18639 GCA_037355805.1 Ixodes ricinus | reverse complement strand
CAGATGCAAACCGAATAGTTCCCCATTATCCCCTTCTTCTGTAGAACATATCAGATAGGGTGCAAGGGAGGAGGTGGAAGGGAAAGGGAAGAGTGCCGACGCCCTTGCTGACCTCCAAATGCCTGGTCTTGCAATAATCCATGTTTGCCGTTGCTCCCAAAGAGCTTTGAAGCTTTTGTGCCCGGCTGGGTACACAGTCGGCAGACCGGCGCCGATTTGAGAGCGGGGTCCGCTGGGCGGCCGTCTAACTTATAACATCTGTAAGAACTTAGTGCTGGAAATGAATGACTGGGGGGGGGGGGGAGTGGTATCTACTTCCATGGGAATGCGCCTTAGACGAACTTACGAATACTGAATATTTTTTAAATTCAAATTCAAATTCAAATTCTTTATCAATCCCTGAATCAGAAAAAAGGGGCAAAAAAAAGCAACTCAAATGCTGCTCGACTAGCCTCTGCCCCCGTAGCAGCGCAGGGAAAAGCAAACGTAAATGTGAAAACACTAGCATTCGACATATTGCATAAGACAGCACGGGAAACACATCATATCTCTACTGCTAAAAAAAAAGAATGTAAACAAAAGGGAGAAAAGAAACCTGTAAAAGTAAGTCAAAAAGAACAACATGCGCAAAACGCATACGTTTGTGCTATACTAAGTTTTCTTTTTTCTTTTAGAGCATTTGTGTGAGTAATTATTAGACAAAAAGTCAACAAATTTGTTTGGTGGACATACTGAAGATATCTATATTGAGTTAATGCGACTGCCCTCATTCAGCGCTGCGCACTGAATGAGGGCAGTTGCATGCACACGCGCTCCCTTGCTATCGAAGATCGAAGTGATAGGCCGTTCTCGAAGGACGGATGCGGTGTGTGCTCCGAACCTTTCATCGGCCAGATGCAATTCCTGCGATACTCTGGTGATTTTGGTTTTCGCTTTTACTGCATGTGCATAGGAGTCATAGGCGACGAATATGAGTACTTCATGAAGACTGGTCCCAGTACATACAAGAGCAAATCTTGCACAAAACGCAATGACTCCGACGAACTAAGTGTTATCGGTGGAAACTACCCCTTGAACGTGACAACGCATTAGCGACGAGCGCCTCAAATAGCTGCAGCGCTTGCGCCTGTGTGAACAATCTCCTTCAGGCACTGCGCGACAAGTTTGATTCACTAATCGAAGAAGTGGCCTCTGTTAAGGCGGATAGCGCGTCCCTGCGCTTGCACCTGGGCCGGAAAACGGAGCCACTACGTCGTTCCACCGCCCAAGCCGTACTGCCGCCCAAGAATACAACACCGCCTTAAGTGCCCAGCTCTGAACCAGTGAGCTTCGCGTCGGCCCTTGGAAGAGACTCTTGGACCGACGGCGGCAAGGCGACGCCTGGAAGTAGTCGTTCTACCATCCACAAGTCTTCGTCGAAACCTGCCGTGACTATGGTGTCACGATCTTTCTAGAACGTGGACGAAGGGGGCCGAAGCACCCGCCGAGAAGAGACGCCTTGCAGCCTGGTTGTGAGGGTGGACGATGACTGACCGGGGCGGCGTGCGCTCCACGGCGTTTATTGGCGCGGTGACCAATGTTGCCCGCCGAGGCTGGCGGCCATCGACGGGTGGACTGGAGAGGGCGCTATGTACTTGTCACAACCTCCTCCCCCCAGTTTGTTTTTCTACAAAACAAAATACATGAATAAACAACGCACACGGCCGACACCAACTCGGCGTCTGGTCGTGCCAAGTCCTGGCCGGTCGACGGCGAAGGTTACCCCGGCGAGTAACGGTCAGGTGGCCTTCGCTGCCGCGTACTCCGCCTGGTAACTGGTGTCGACGGGCCGGGTGTGGCAACGCCGGGCGCTGCCTGTACCGGTCGCGCTCCACCCGGTGGAGCCGCAGGGACCGGATTTGTGAGTGGCACCGGTCCAACTGGTGCCACAGGACTGGCGACTCTTGTCGCCTCCGTGGTGGGTGGCGCTCCACTGGCCGAGACTGGTGCTGTCGTTGGTCCCCCTGCTGGCTGGTCTCCCGAAGTGACGGCCGAGGGTACAAGCCCGGTCCCGAGGCGAGGCCTGACATGGTCGGCGTGCCGGTGCCAGGTGGTCCCGTCGGGCATGCGGACGAGTAGCGACGAGGCGCTCGCTGGCGAAACCACATGTCCGGCAGACCAGGGTGGGCCAGGACGGAAGTTCCTGGCGTAGACCGACGCTCCCGGCTCCGGCAAAGGCCCGGGACGGCACCCTCGGTCAGCAGCCAGCTTCTGCTTCAGCTGCTTCAGGAGCGCCGTGGACCGGAGGTCTGGATGCAAGACGTCCAAGGGTGTCTTGACCATCCGGCCCAGCAGAAGCTCGCAGGGGGCACGGCCAGTGACCTCATGGGGTGTGGTCCGGTACTGGAACAGTACCCGGGCCACCTGCGTCCGGAAATCCCCGGGCTGGCTCTTCTTGAGCTTGTTCTTGATGGTCTGTACCACCCGCTCGGCTGCACCATTGGAAGCGGGGTGGTACGGCGGAACCAGCATCCGGCGGATCCCATTCCTCTGCAGCCAGTCCAGGTACTCGGCGCTGGCGAAAGCGGGACCATTGTCGGACACAATAATGTCCGGCAATCCCTGCGCCGCGAAGACTTGCCGCAGCGCCGCAATGGTCGCGCTTGCCGACGGAGTGGTGACTGGCAGTGCCTCCACCCACTTCGAGAAGGCGTCCACTACCACCAGGAAGTAGTGGCCCTTGAAGGGTCCCGCAAAGTCCACGTGCAAGCGGGACCAGGGCCTCTGTGGGAACGGCCAGGGGGTGATCTCCACGTGGCGCGAGGCTCGCTGATTCTCCTGGCAGACCTGGCAGCCTTGCACCTGGTGAGCGATGTCCTGGTCCAGGCCAGGCCACCAAACGTGCGACCGTGCCACCATCTTGGTCTTTTCGACGCCAGGATGCCCCGCGTGCAGCAACTGCAGGACCTTGGCCCGGAGACTTTGTGGAATCACCACCCTGGAACCCCACAGCAGGCAGCCCTGCTCCAAGCTCAGCTCGGCGGCCTTGTGGCTGTAGGCCTGGTGACGCAGCTCCTCCCCTCGGGATACCGCCTTGACCACCTGAGACAGGACCGGGTCCCGGCTGGTCGCCTGCGCCACCGCAGTCCTGGTGAGCACCCCCGGGTAGGCCCGCTCCAGCAGGAAAACGTCAGCTGGCTCTGGAACGGCAGCAGGCACCTCCGGCAGGGGCAGGCGGCTCAGGGCGTCGGCAGGTCCCAGGTCCTTCCCAGGGCGGTAGACCAGCTTGTAGCTGTAGGCCGCCAGCGTCAAGGCCCAGCGTACCACACGTGGTGAGGCTTGCACTGGAACTGCCTTGTCAGGCCCCAGCAGCCCCAGCAGCGGCTTGTGGTCCGTGACTGCCTCGAACTGCCGGCCCCACAGGTACTGGTGGAAGCGCTCGATCCCGAACATGAGCGCCAGGCCTTCCTTGTCGAGCTGGCTGTAGCGTTGCTCTGCCGCATGAAGCCGACGAGAAGCAAACGCCACAGGGCGTTCCTGACCATCCTGACCCCGGTGCGACAGGACGGCTCCTACCCCGTACGGCGACGCATCCACGGTGAGGACTACAGGCTTGGCCGGATCGAAGTGTACCAGCACTGGAGCCTTGATGACCAACTCCTTGCTGTGCTGGAAGGCCAAGTCCTGCTCCTTCTTCCAGGCCCACTGCTGACCATCGCGAAGCAGACGATGCAGCGGCTCCAGATGCGTCGACAGGTTGGGCAGGAACCTCCTGTAGAAGTTGATGAGGCCGAGGTAGCTCTGAAGCTCCTTCTTGCTCTTGGGCTTCGGCGCCTTGAGCACGGCCTCAATCTTGCGGGGAGCCGGGGCCAGGCCAGCCTGGGAGATGATGTGTCCCAGGTACTCCACACTGGGGGTCAGGAACACGCACTTGTCCAGCCTCAGCTTGAGACCGGCGTCCTGCAATCGTGTCAGGACTTTGCGCAGGTTCTGCAGGTGGTCCCCGTCGTCGGTACCGGTAACCAGGATGTCGTCCAAGTACACCGCCACGTGCCTCATGCCCCTGAAGAGGTTGTCCATCTCCCTCTGGAAGATGGCTGGGGCTGAGGCCACGCCGAACGGTAGGCGCGTGTACTGGAAGAGTCCCATGGTAGTCGAAATGGTGACATACTTCCGGGCGGCATCCTGGAGCACCAGCTGCTGGTAGGCATCTCGAAGGTCGAGCTTGGAGAACTTCTGTCCCCCGGACAGAGCCGACCAGAGATCTTCGATCCGAGGCAGCGGGTACTTCTCGACGGTAGCGACGGGGTTGATGGTGACCTTGAAGTCCCCGCAGATCCTGACGCGGCCGTCTCGCTTGAGGACTGGGACAATCGGTGCGGCCCACTCGGAGGTCTTGACGGGCACCAGGATACCCTCTCGCTGCAGCCGTTGCAGCTCCTGGGTGACCCCGTCCTTCAGGGCGAACGGCAGCGGACGCGGCTTGAAGAAACGAGGCCGGGCTCCCTCGGGTACGTGGATGCCGACCGTCGTGCCGGCGAAGGTGCCCACCCCCGGCTGGAACAGGGACTGGAAGTCGGTCAGGAGGCTCGGGACGTCTTTCACCACGTGCAGTGCAGCTTCCTGGTACTCCGGCAGCCGAACACCCAGCGAGTGAATCCAGTTCCGGCCCAGCAGCGTCGGCGACGACCCCTTGGTTAGATAAAGGGGAAGGATTGCCTCCCTGTCGCCAAGGCGAACGCTGACTTGGGCCCGACCCTGGACCTGGGAAAGCTGCCCGGAGTAGCTGCGCAGCATGACGTCCGACGCCTCGATGGACACGCCAGGGAAGGTCCGCTTGAACAGCTTCCCGGCCATGACCGACACGCTGGCCCCTGTGTCCAGCTCCATGGTGATGGGGTGCCCGCAGATTTCGACAGACACCAAGTAAGGTGGCACAGACGATGAAATTTTATTGGTGTGCCACACGTCGAAAATCTGCGGGTCCTCGGCCACGACGTGGACCCTGGCTGAAGAGGGACCCGGGCCTGGCGCCGCTCGTCCCCGCCGCGTTTTCTTGCGACGGCCACCCTGGCCGCGGGCTTGGCTGGAACCCGGGCTTGAACCAGGCTGCTGCTGCTGCTGCTGGCCGCCGCTCGTCCTCCCCCTCGGCAGACACGTGCGAGGTGCCCAGTTCTCCCGCACGTGAAGCATTGTGCTTGGGCGAACTGGCACTGTGAGGGGGAGTGGGCAGCACCGCAGCGGCTGCAGGCACCGCTCCTTGCCGCCATCTTGTTCACCGCCGCTTCCGCTGCTTCCGTCGACGGTGAGCCGGCCGCACGCGCAATCTCGCTGGCGTCCTTAGCTGCGGCTTCCATCGCCTGCGCTGCCTTCACCGCGTCGTCCAGCGAGGGGTCGGGGAGCTCCAGGAGTCGCGTCTGCATGGCGGGGTTGTTGATGCCGCAGACGAACCGGTCCCGGAGTAGCGAGTCCAACTGGTCGCCGAAGGCGCAGGTGTTCGCTAACCCTCGTAGCGCAGCGACGAACTGCCCGAGGGTCTCCCCGTCCCGGCGGCTCCGGTTGTTGAAGCGGAACCGCTCCATAAGCGTGGACGGCGCCGGGCTGAAGTGCGAGCGCAGCGTGGCGAGCAGCTCACCCAGCGTTTTCACGTGCGGTGTGGCCGGCTTGAGGAGGTCGAGCAGGAGGCTGAAGACGCGGGTCCCGCAGCTGGCCAAGAAGATGTCCCGTCGTTTCGCCTCGGGCGTGTCGTTCGCCCGGAAGAACACGTGGACTTGTTCTTCGTAGACAGGCCAGGCGGACCCATCTCCCTCGAACGGCTCGAGCCTCCCGTACAGCGGCATGGCGACAGGAGCGGGGGCGGTGTTGCGACTCTCTCGGCGGCGTGGGCCGAACCGTGCACGTTGTTCGCCTCCAGTGCCACGGTTCCTCGTCGCCAGTGTCACGATCTTTCTAGAACGTGGACGAAGGGGGCCGAAGCACCCGCCGAGAAGAGACGCCTTGCAGCCTGGTTGTGAGGGTGGACGATGACTGACCGGGGCGGCGTGCGCTCCACGGCGTTTATTAGCTGCGGTGATCAATGTTGCCCGCCGAGGCTGGCGGCCATCGACGGGTGGACTGGAGAGGGCGCTATGTACTTGTCACATATGGTTTCCGCTTCACTGTCAGTCCAGGTGACCGGCGGTGGCACCGAAAGACACTGATGAATTTACGCTCGTTCTACAGAAACAACACGTCAGAAGCCTTCATCAGGAACCTGTGCAAGCTGTAAGCTGTCATCAGTCCCTAGACCACCTAGGCTTAAGGCACTTTTTGTTTCACATCTTAGTCCTGACACCTCGTGCGATGATGTTGGAGCGGCACTTACTGCCTTTCTGGAAGAGAAACCTTTTACTTGCACCAAGTTGAAAACAAAACATGATAGTTATCCTTCTTTTCACGCAACTGTGAATAAGGAAGACTTCAACAAAATTAATTTGGCTGAAGTCTGGCCAATGGGCTTTCTTTTCAGAGAATTTTTGTAGCGGTACGGGTGATGATGATCGTGAAACAATTACGTCAAATTAGATCACAGCATGCATTGTTCACTCTTTTACCAAAATGTACGCGGTTTACGCACAAAAGCTAATATATTTTTGACAACGTCGTTTTAAATGATTTCGATATTATTTCACTAAGCGAAACTTGGTTGAACAGCTCTTATGCAACAAGTGATTGCTTTCCCCCGAATACAGAGTTTTCCGCCTGGACAGAGAGTATGAAAATCTGGCTGTAAACTTCGGTGGCGGAGTTCTCATTGCAGTTAAACATCACTTGCATGCGTTCCGCTAGTTTGATCTTGAGTCAGACTGCAAATCCGTTTGGATTGAAATAACTCTCCGTGATAACACTAGCCTTCTGATCGGCAGGTTTTATTTTCCTCCTAACTTTAATGCATCTAAGCTTTCTGATCGGTTAGGCATAGTGGGAGAAAAGTTAGATGTAGACTGGCACAGTATACTCATACTTGGCGACTTCAACATTCCTGATATATATCGGAGTCCAGAACACTCAGCTTTGCCCACTCGTAATGCCTCACCAAAGGCAAACATTCTTTTGTCTTTTGTCAACTTCCAGGGACTTAACCAGTGGAATAGTTTTAAAAACCATGCAGGAAATGTCCTAAATCTTGCTCTATATAACTTTGTCATAGACAGCCTAGTGTGTGTCCTTAAATCTATTGGTATTACCCGATGTTTGGCACGTTCCATTTCTTGTGTCCTTTAATCTTTTCGTAGGTGAAAGTGAAGCGAAAACAAATCCTGACTCGTTCTCCTTTTCAACAGGCAAGTACTTTGGTTTATTTTAATATTAAAATAACGTAAACTGGGCACACATATACATCATGACTGATGCAAACTGCGCGGTAGCCGCGTTTACTAAACATATCCTATCTGCACTTGAACGCTTCGTTCCTAAGAAACGTCCTCAAACAACTCGTTACCCTCACTGGTATTCTTTCGAGCTAAGATCAGCTTTAAGATCCAAATTGCATTATCATAGGAATTATAAGGCTTCTAACTCAGCGTTCTGGTACGCCAAATTTTCCGAATCACGTGCGTAGGCAAAGTCGTTGTTGCAGCGCGATAAGAGAGTGCACCACGAGTCAGTAAAGCGCAGTTTATATCGTGACCCATTGCAGTCCTCGAGGTACGTCAAGAACCGTACAGACACGACTTCATTGACAACAAACATCGCTGACTCGTCTGGAATTCCGATTAGTGAACCCGAAGATGTATCGAACGCTTTTGCGAGCTATTTTGCCTCTGTGTATTCTTGCAGCCTGAATGGTTTATCTGTGCCTGACGTTACTGACAGTGGTAGCGATTGCCTATCAATTTCATTCTTTGAAAACGCTGACATTAAACTTCCAACCCAAAAGTTAAAACCCAAGATATCGGTCGCATTTGACGGTATCTCGAGTTTCAATGTCAAATGAAGCTCTTCCATTTTCACACTCATTCTAACGCATATTTTTAATCTTACATTATCGACCTGCCCTTTTCCTTGGATTTGAAAAAAACGCGATTACCGTACCAATACACGGGAAAGGAAGAACAGATGATCCAACAAAACTATAGGCCCATTTCATTATAAGGACCATCTGCAAATGTCTACGCAATAGTACTTTCGGAACATATTTCGAGCTTTTTAAACATAAAATCCTCCCCTCACAACATGGTTTTGTGCAGGGAAGATCAGTGGAATCAAACTTGGTGTTTTTTCTTAATTCGTTTCGCCTGTTGCGTGTCAGCGGGGTCAGGTTGACACTGTATGTTTTGATCTGTCTAAGGCATTTGATTTGGTTGACCACTCGCTACTTTTACAGAAGCTGAAATCGTAAGGTATGAGTACTACACTATGCACATTGCTTCACAATTTGTTGCCCGACAGGCTCAACTTTGTACGTATCCTTGGTCATCTCTGCTGGCCTTTTGCCACCCTCTCTGGTTTTTCTCAGGGGCCGATTTGTTTTAATGTTTTCAGAAACAACTTTAGCTCATGTGTTGTTTCTTCAGAAATCCTGCAATACGCCGATGACATCAAGTTCTTTAGGCAGATATTTTCTGTGGAGGACTGTGTAAAACTAATGAATGATATTAAATCAGTGAGTGATTGGTGTACTCTTAACAGGCTGACACTTAACCCCACTAAGACTGTTGTTATGTCAGCTGCTAAGAAGCTAAAGCCTTTTCATTTCTGTTGCCAACTAGGCGAAGCCCCATTACGAAGGGTGGACTGCACTCGTGATCTTGGAGTTTATACAGACTCTTCTCTGTCATTTAATACGCATGTCAATAACATTGTCAACGCCTCTTTCCGTACGTTGGGTGTCATAACCAGAATTACACGCGTGTGTTCCATGTCGGCCTGTTTTATGCAGTTATACTTTTCATTAATTAGGTCTAAGCTGCCGTTTTCCTCTGTTGTGTGGAATTCTATTGGGTGTTTGCACCAAGAGTCAATTAAAATGTCCAGAAATGTTTTTGTTTCGAATTGTTTACAACCGCTATGTCGGTCGCACTGTTTACTTTGAATATAGAAGACATTTAGATCGATACAATTATTCTACTTTGAGGGCCAGACGACACAACAGAGATCTCATATTTTTATTCCAATGCCTTCACGAAGTTATTGATTGCCCTGACCTAACTTCAGGGGTAAATATTCTTGTTCCGTAAAGATTTTTGAGAATTTCTCTTCCATTTTATGTCAATCAATTCTTCGAAACCTGCCTTATGACACGCATTCAGACCTTGCATAATATTTTCGATGCTTCCTGCATTGACGTTCTTAACCCATCCTTTGCAGCGTTCAAGTTTTTTCTTACAAATCTATAAATTGTAACCCATCTTTTGTAGCGTTCAAGTTTTCTCTTGTCAATCTGTAGAATTACTCTTCCTTTTGCTGTATGTGAATTGTGCAACATTACAAAGGCGAAAGCTCTTCATGAGCTCAAAAAATAAACAAATGAATGAATGAATGAATGAATAAAAACGATTCGGAAGGTGAGGGAGGATACTTCATATTATGCATAATTTTATTTATTTATACGCTACATGTTAAATCGTGTATTAATATTAGGTCATTATTCATATCTATGCCACCATATTGGCCACAATAGCACCCATGCGAAGGCGTATTCAGAACGCACATCTTAGGAGATTCAAGCTTTAATTGCAGGCATATAAATAATATATTACACATTCTATATATACTTTTAATAAACCACTATTACTCCTTATTAACAAAAATAAATGGAGGTAAATAACTATTGTTTTCTTTAATAAATCCCGAATTCACAAAATTTTTAACATGAGTAATTCAAATGTATGCAGCACACTGTTTCTTCCACATTATATTGAATTTATATTTAATCGAAATTACTCAGTTTGAGCATTCTGATGATATTAAGTTAATTAATATATCTTCACTAGGTAGCAATTAAAATTTTGGCATTTATTTTTGTAAAGATTCTAAAGCATAAAAAATACAATTCGATAAACACAATGAAAACTGTTTCTAAATTGTCACCAAAGAATCGTAGTGTTGTGCAATAGTTTGATGAGTTACAAAATAGGGAGTGGTCAAACATACGATCGCTGATAGGCATAAGAAACGTCCCATTTCGCCTCGGCCGCTTCAATGGCCAAACCTTTGAAAACAAAAATCCGACGAGCTTGCCGTTTACGCTGTCTTTAATTTCAAGAAAGCTGCCAAAACAGATAGTTTTTTTTATGAAAATTAAGAATTCGAACCTAAACCCGTGCCTGAGTTGAGATGGAAGCACTCATATATATGTTATACGCTTCAGGGTGACAGGAGCTCTGCTTACGTAACCAAAATTTACCTGAAATGCGAGAGCTAATAAGGTCTACGAAAGAGCAAATGAAACCAAAAGCGTCGTAAATAAATTAAGAGAAATCAAGAGGTGTCATTAAACTGCCTCGCGGGCCGTGGAATGCGGACCACTGGTCTAATCGGTTAATGCGCCGCCCCGATTAGGCGAAGGTTGCAAGTTCGATCCCCGCTCCTGGCCCATATTTTAGCCAGCTCTCTTTCCTTTCTCTTCCCTTAAAATTAATGCAAAAAAATTTATTATTCACTCTATCCCCTCTTTGTTTATATATATATATGTAGACGAAGAGGGGATAGAGTGAAAAATGAATATTTGATGAATGTTACCTCTTCGATGCCAGCTATACGCAAACGGTAACCGAAAAAAAAAAAGATGTAACATCTTGTCACCCTAAGTGGACAGTGCGGTGGGAGCTAGGTGCTCACCGGACCACTCACCCGCCTGCCTTTTACCACTTGACCTCGCTTTCTGCACGTGACTATGCGTAGGAATGTGATCACGTGTCGAACTGCTCCAATAAGGACGTAGCTTTTGCCGTACTTTCTGCTTAGGGGTGAACGAAGTATAGTCTTCGTACGCGTCTGTGTCCAAACCCCCTCCCCACCACTCACAGTCGTCGTGGACCTTTTGTTTTGTGATTAAGATATTGTCACGAATGTCCCCTCCTTTCTCCTTTTGTCACTCCAGCGGATGTGCCTAAGTACATGAGCAAGCTCGTTTTTATTGTTTTTGTTTTTCCGGAGCCATTCGGCGTCTATTGTCTCTTTAGAAAGACCTCAAGCCGGGCCAAAAAGCCCGGTGGGAGGGCGTCGCTCTTGATTAACACACGCCGCGCGGAGGCACAATGAAAACCAGCCTCCGGAAGAGGCCGCAGTTTCGACGCGGGCAGCGCCAGCGACACCGTCGGTGGCGTCGGCGGCAGAGAGCGACCAACTTCATTTTCTGTCGGGGAAGACCCAAAAGCACAATTCTGAAAAGCCTCCTGACCGGCGCGAGCAGAGTGAAACAAAGGAAAATGCCCAGTAATCACTGCAGCCCACTTCCCTCCAGTCCTCTCTCCCACAAAGTCTGGATAACAATAGAAACCGCTCGCCAACAATGGCCCGAGCCACCGGCCTCCGCCGCATCGCCGAATGGAGAGACACTTGAAAAGACTCGACCGGGTTGTCTTTGGCCGCCGATGGACTGCCGAAGCTCGGGGCTATCTCTTTCAAGGTCTTTGTTCTTATCATTCTTTGAAAAAGGCTTCGCCGTGGGTCTAAGGATTTTCGGATCCAGAACAGGACTGTAAAGAAAGGAACCTACACGTAGGAGAAAGGGGTTGACGTTCAAACTATTCAGCGCAACGGTGACACGTGTTCTTGAATGGTGTAGTGTATAGTGTACGGGGATCTCTTCTTTGCCAGAAAAGAGATGCGCCTGTCAGCGAGCTGCTCGAGATCGTTTAGCTCGAAAGAAAAAAAAAAAAAAGAACAGAAGAGAAACAAGTAGAAGAAGCCAGGTTTCCCGGTGATTACAGCCTGTTCTTGTTATCTTATTGTTTGACGAGACAGAATTAGAAGGGCGGGGTCTCGGTCCTCGTTCTCGGCAGGAAATAAATTTCTTACGCGTGTTTTTAAGCTTCAGAAATAGTCAAAGATGATAGTAAGATGGCACGAAAGAAAGTAAGAGAAGAAAGAAAAAAGGATCCCGTAAACAATAGCTTCCGTCGCCCGGCAGAAGGAAGCAAGAAATGGCGGCGGTCGTTTGGCGGATGGGTGCGCGACACAACGTTGGGTCGAGGTTAGAGAAGTAAAAAATAATGCTGCCGCAGCTTTTCTTGTTACACTCGAGGGAAATGAGTGGAAACGCAGCCTATTTAAAGAGATGCATTCGTAATTTTCTTGGAATATTCGTCGTTTAGTCCCCCCCCCCCTTTTCCCAAGAAAAAAAAGGAAACAAAATGACGTCGCTCACGTTTGTGGGTAACCCTGCTTCATTTTTACTTTTGTTTTTGTCTAGGCGACCTTAAGAAGAAACTTTTTTAAGCGGATGATTACGACGGTAACGGGCTGTAAACGACTCGTTTTTTTTTTGCATTTTTTATTGAACAAAAACTGGGATAATATATAGGCACCGTGTGGGTCTTGGTAAACGCTTACAGGCGACCATGAAAACAGTTGAAGACGTATGTGTAGAAAAAATCTTGAATAGCGTGTCTAAACAATAGCAAAAACGAGGCACGACTTTGAAATTGCGGACAAGTCTGCCTTTTCAAAAGCTTTTTGGTTATACATACTTTTATTTTTGATTCTATTTTATAACACACGCTTATCCACGCGTGTCATTTTTTGTACCAGAGTAAAAGAAACATACAAAAACTACCTACCATGAAACGTACGTGTTTTCAGCGGCTAATTTTGCAACGCTGAAAGCCATAGTAAACTTATAATTAAAAACAGCGCAAACGAACACGAGGACAAGTAGAAGAAGGGACACAAAAGCAGCGCTGACTCCCGACTTACTCTCTTTTCGTCTTCTTAAAACACATCAACATGGTCTCAAAACACAGCAACGTTCGCGCTGTTTTAATTATATGCACCACTATGCAAGACCGACTAGCCCACCTCCAAACATTACTGCATTTGAAGCCATGTCGGAAAAAAAGTATAATTATAACGAATAATTTATTATTGTTGCTCTGCGCACATTGTAATTAGGCAGTTCAGGTGTCGTGGATTGCGCACGAACTTTTTCTGGCCATAAGACAAGTGTTGTCAACTCAAAAATTACAAGCCCACAATAAAAATCCCAAAGAACAGCTCAATTTTAGACAAAAGGCAACTTGTATTAACACAACCTATTGTTGTAATTATTTCAATGCACTACAATACATTATAAAAAACACCTAAAAGATTGCTACGTTTTTTCAGGCAGATCGTGTGCATGAGCAGAACGATGTTCACTGCATCATCTTAGCAGGTGTCACCAGGTGTGCTGTATTGCCATCCTGCGCACATACACCTCGATCGTTCCGATCTTTAGTAAAATATTCGGTGGCAGTTCAAAGCTTCATTGACCAAATTCACATGCTTTGCGAAAAGTTATGCTTTCCAGGGTACCTGGAGAATATAACCCGTAACCAGTCTCGAAGCTTCGAATCATGTAGCCCCCACGTTTTGTTTTAAATTTGTTTGCATAGTTCACTGGGACGATTTCACCTGGCCGACTTGAAAAAAAACAATTTCACATTTAAGCATTAATCAGCTGATAGCATGCTTTGGCGTTTGCCACCGTAATATCTCAATGGCGTAGGAAGTGTTACTCTCAGTGACAATAATTTTGAAGACAATTAGCAAAGGTGATGACCATATCACTATAACTTACCACAGAAATTAAGAAACACGTATCTGACACAAATTCAAGGCTGGATTCCATTGAACGAAAATTTCGTAGTTTTCATTAAGAAAAAATAATGTAGACCAGTGTGAGCAGGCCACAAAAGATATGAGCAAGCAAGTTGCGTTTTTCTCTACCAAAATTTAGCATTTATAAAATCGTAATCTCCGAAATAATGTTATAGTTTACGGAATCAACGAACAGGAAGGAGAGAGAGCCACGTCTTTCAAAGTTTCGCTCTAACGGGAGTCTTCGCAAATAAATTGGGGTTAAGGTAGTCAACGTTGAAAGGATTCACCGGCTGGGGAGAAAAACACAGCACAGGAACTGCTCTGTTCTTTTGCAGCTATTTAATTGGAATAAAAAAGTGAGCTGCTGCATAGCACCTAGAAACTAAAATGGTCACATATTTCATTATCGGAGGACTCTTCATGAACAATGCAATTGATCAGAAAAAATTTTGGGCTACAGTCGAAGGTAGACAGACCAGTGACAAAGTTTCTTTTCGGTACGATAAGTTAGTTATTAACGAAGACACGTATATGTGTAATGAGGAACAATGTCAAAGAGTTAAGCTTAAGGTTTATGTAGAGTATCAAACGAAGTGAGTCATTAAAAACAACAGTTCGAAGTTTATGCTTATAAACATCAATGCTCTTACCAAAGGAAATAAAGCAGACGATTTGGAACATATCCTTTTAGTGCATTCTCCAGATGTATTGGTGGTCACTGAAACGTTCTTCAATTCTAACATTCTTAACTATGAAATATATCACCCCGAATACAATGTTCTTAGAAACGATAGATCATCACGAAGGAGGGAGGGAAGGGGGTAGTTGCGTTTTTTTATTAGCGAACACTTAAGAGATATGACGAACTTGTAAGGTTTACTTTGCAAAGGGGTTGTTCAAGGAGTATCACTTATAACTTGTGCATTGTATATGCCAGCGAACTCTTCATTAGATGCACTTCAAGAGTTGAATGATAGCCTAGGTAACTTTATGTTGGCAGGAGATTTTAAGTTGCCAAATATTAATTGGCCAGACTTATCCGTTACCAGTGTTGGTCGTCACAATGGTGAAGTCCTGTTGGATATTATATTTTCTCTTAATTTAATACAGGTCGTTGAGGACTTCACTAGAATCCAGGGTACCTCTCATTCTACACATAATCCACTATCTAACCGTGACCAGCACTGTAACATTTATGGTGGACCCTCAGATCACAAAATGATATTGATTACTATTCCACTGGGCAAATCGAAAACTCGGACCTTCACGTGGTCACTGTACCGGATTTTTGCAAAGCTTACTATGAAGGTGTCATCGACTACCCGAAAGTGTCGTTGGATAATTTCACCTCATTTTGCAGTACATGTGAAAGAAATGTTATTCAAATTATGCTTCGATTCTTGGACATTGTTTAACCTTGTGTCGCGGTACGTGGTCCCTTTCGTCAAAAGAGGATTATTGCAAAAACCCATGGATTACTAGAGATATACTCCACCTCGAGCAAAAAATTTCCCGAGTGAAAAGAGTATTAGACATCGGGACAAATCTGACCGCATACAGGTTCTACAGCAATTAAATACCCAACTGAAAGACATCATCCTTCTTTCCCGTAACGTGGCGCTCATTTGCACAGGTGCGCTTCAAAATGTCTGGCGTTGCGCTGCGCCTTACAAAAAGGAAAGTTTGGTTTCTTGCATTTCCCTCGATGAATTTAACTTTTTCTTCTTTTAAATCTATCTTTACCTTTACGAAAGACAACGGTTCGCTTCCCGGGTTTAACGGCAATACTTTGCCTGGTATACAGACCATAGAAATCTCGGAAGCTGGTATTTTTAATTTGCTCAATAATGGTGGCCCCAAAAAAGTTCCGGGCAAGGTTCCTTACCTACCGAGTTCTTAAAGTGATATATGCAGAATGGACATCAAAATATCTATACAAAATTTTTTACGGTTCTCTTCAATGTGCGGTTTTATCTACAAATCGGAAGACAGAAAAATAGTCCGCATCCATAAATCTGGTGATCGTAATAATCCAACAAATTACAGACCAGTTTCATTAACCAGTACTTGCAGTAAACCTGTTAAAAATATAATTTCTAAACACATGATAGAATATCTCAAAATCAATATTATTCGCATTGCGCCGCAACATGGCTTAAGAAAATCCCAACCAACTGTTACACAGCTCACAAAAGTATTGAATTCGTTCGCTTGTACAATAAATGAAAGGGGACAAACAGATGCGATCTTCTTAAACTTCTGGAAAGGATTTGACCACGTCTCACATACAAAAACTCCCGCTCAAGGCCACGTCATTTTTCAAAAACGAACAATTGATAAATTGGCTTGCTTTCTATTTAACTAGTCGTTCCCAATATGTCCAAGCTATAGGCGAATCCTCCACACATCTTTCTGTCACTTCAGGTGTACCGCAGGGATCGGTGCGTGGTCTACTTCTATTTCCTTTTTTTACGATATTTCAAAAGACATACTGGTTACAATTAAACTTTTCGCAGTTGATTTCGTTGTCTATTCCTAGATCTCATCCCAGCAGGATCAATTAAAGCTTAATAGTGCCCCACGAGACATATAAGAATGGAAAAGCAGATGGCAGTTGCAAATAAATTACGACAAAACAGTAGCGATTTTCATAACTTGGAAAAGATGTCCCATAATAATAAACTATTGATTGAACGGAAGAAAATGCGAAATATAGATCATTAAATTTATACTGGTGTTATCTTTCATGAAAAACTATCTTGGAACCAACATATTGATAATGTATGCAAGTCTAGAAATGCGTTTTTTACTCTTACTCTTAAAGAAACCCTTAAATTTCCCATTCTGAAAAAGAAGCATAGCCTAAAATACTGTTATTAAATCTGTGCTGGAATACGCTAACACCATTAGTTTTGCCACACGGCGGAAGGATTGAACGAACTGGAAGGCATTAAAAAAGGCTGTTTGATCCATTCTCAACGAATTTAGTAACCGCACATCTGTATCGCACTTAATTAAACGAGCCAACATTCAACCGTTAGCAGTTAGGGCAACAATAAATAGATGAAAATATCTGTAGTCATTTCTCTATAGAAAATGTAATATTAATGTTGAAAATTATATCACCTTTCCATCCACCGGATCGATTAGGGTCAATCGCACCAGAACTATAAAGCAACACACATTTAAAAACAATGTGTTCATATGTTGTTTTTTCCTCAGAGAATACAAGATTGGAATTCACTTAAAAATAACATTGCAACGCTGTCTTTCATTAGAACATTTTACCGCCGCACTTAACAACAAATTTCCCTAAACCGCATTTTAAGAGCCCATGTTTTTGTTGTTGTTTTTTCTGTGTACAAATGCCATTGATTTCACTCCGGCTGTGGCTCTCAATGCAGAGCCGCAGTATCGGTAAATAAACAAATAAACAAAAATTCATGATTCATAGATGTAAACTCGAGAACAATTTATACCGCTAAAAAAACGCTAACATAACTTTAAAAAGGCATACTGTAGCACCTACGTTTGGTGGGTAAAAACGAATTTAAAGAAAAAAATTGTTAACGACTTCAAAACGCTAAAATCCAGACGCCCGCAAAAAAACGACCATTTCGCCCGCTACATGACTCAAAAAACCGTTATATTTAGCGGAAAAACCAATAAATTGGAAAAATCGATCATGAGAGGTGTTTCAATAGAACCGGATAGGTCACCTGCCGGGCGGGGGAAGTTGACTGCGGAAAAAAGTGTCCATTTATCGGCGATATTGCGAGGCTAGATTTTAAAATCCGGATTTCGTCAACATGGTAAACGTCTGAAAATTAATTTCTTTACAAAAAGGTGTTACACGGGGCAAGATAAGAAACACTGCCAATGCTTTGGGTACCTTGAAAGTCTGCGTACCATCTTGTTTAACTGTATGACCTGCTTGTACCCTGGCCGTATTTCGAAAACAAACAGTTTATTTTAATTACGGACAAGCATAACATAACCACTATCTAAACCTTAATTAGCCTTAAATATGCAAACGAACAGTACATATTTATTAGAAAATTTATTGAATCTGTTTCGCGCTCACAAAAATGGCATCGCCCATGACAGCAGCCGCGCTCACAAAAATGGCAGACAAAAAGAAGCAATAAGTGTGGCGATGTGGGTTAGTTGGTTCACACTGACGAAAAGGCAAACAGCGCACGAAAAACGGTGACTAAAAAAAGCGCAAGAAAACGGTGAACAAAACAAGGAAAACAGCAACCCCGCCCACATCACATGATACATTCACCACGTGTCCAAAAAAAACAATCATTTTAGTAAAGATATTGTTTTTTTGGACACGTGCTGAATGTATCATGTGACGTGGGCGTGGTTGCTGTTTTCTTTGTTTTGTTTTCATGTGATCAAAGTTCAGTTGAGAGTCAGCGCTTGTCCTGTTTGCACTTCCTCCAGTCCCCGTTTTTTGTGCGCTGTTTGCCTTTTCGTCTAAAAGAAGCACATTTAATTAGCCACATCACCCATGATAGCCGCTGCGAAGCGTGAGTCCTGGCACTCCATGAGAAAGTTGATGGCGAAAACGTCCTTAGATGGACGGTCGGCGGTGTCATATGTCACTAAAAACCTTTATTGCTAATATTATTCAATAATTTATTATCTATAAGAATCACGAATGTGATCCCCGCGCGTAATCTAAATGTTATCACAACGTCGTCAATACTTTCTTTAGAGTTGTTTGACATCTCTCGCTTTCAGGCTTGTGCCTAATTTATTTTATTGGCTGCGTCGGTTGTGCCCTAATCCTCTACTCGTCCTAAAAATGATGAAACAGGTTTCCTGGAAGAAAAAGCATTAAAATACCAATATCTGCCAAGTTTC
>JAZHYW010016126.1:0-19698 GCA_037355805.1 Ixodes ricinus | reverse complement strand
TTGCCCTGACCTAACTTCAGCGGTAAAGATTCTTATTCCGTAGAAGCTTTTTGAGAATTTCTCTTCCATTTTATGTCAATCAATTCTTTCGAAACCTGCCTTATGACATGCATTCAGACCTTGCATAATATTTTCGATGCTTACTGCATTGACGTTCTTCACCCATCTCTTGCAGCGTTCAAGTTTTCTTATACAAATCTATAAATCTTAACCCATCTTTCTGTAGCGTTCAAGTTTTCTCTTGTCAATCTGTAGATTTATTCTTCCTTTTGCTGTATGTGAATTGTGCAACATTACAAAGGCTGAAAGCTCTTCATGAGCACAAAAAAAAAATAAACGAATGAATGAATGAATAAAAACGATTCAGAAGGTGAGGGAGGATACCTCGCATTATGCACAATTTTATTTATTTATACGCTACATGTTAAATCGTGTATTAATATTAGGTCATTATTCATATCTATGCCACCATATTGGCCACAATAGCACCCATGCGAAGGCGCATTCAGAACGCACATCTTAGGAGATTCAAGCTTTAATTGCAGACATATAAATAATATATTACACATTCTATATATACTTTTAATAAACCACTATTACTCCTTATTAACAAAAATAAATGGAGATAAATAACTATTGTTTCCTTTATTCAATCCTGAATTCACAAGATTTTTTAACATGAGTAATTCAAGATGTATGCAGCACACTGTTTCTTCCTCACATATTATTGAATTTATATTTAATCGAAATTACTCAGTTTGAGCATTCTGATGATATTAAGTTAATTAATATATCTTGACTAGGTAGCAATTAAAATTTTGGCATTTATTTTTGTAAATATTCTAAAGCATAAAAAATACAATTCGATAAACGCAATGAAAACTGTTTCTAAATTGTCACCAAAGAATCGTAGTGTTGTGCAATAGTTTGATGAGTTACAAAATAGGAGTGGTCAAACATGCGATCTCTGACAGGCATAAGAAACGTCCCATTTCGCCTCGGCCGCTTCAATGGCCAAACCTTTGAAAACAAAAATCCGACGAGCTTGCCGTTTACGCTGTCTTTAATTTCAAGAAAGCTGCCAAAACAGATAGTTTTTTTTATGAAAATTAAGAATTCGAACCTAAACCCGTGCCTGAGTTGAGATGGAAGCACTCATATATTTGTTATACGCTTCAGGGTGACACGAGCTCTGCTTACGTAACCAAAATTTCCTGAAATGCGAGAGCTAATAAGGTCTACGAAAGAGCAAATGAAACCAAAAGCGTCGTAAACAAATTAAGAGAAATCAAGAGGTGTCATTAAACTGCCTCGCGGGCCGTGAAATGCGGACCACTGGTCTAATCGGTTAATGCGCCGCCCCGATTAGGCGAAGGTTGCAAGTTCGATCCCCGCTCCTGGCCCATATTTTAGCCAGCTCTCTTTTCCTTTCCTTCCCTTAAAATTAATGCAAAAAAATTATTATTCACTCTATCCCTCTTTGTTTATATATATATATGTAGACGAAGAGGGATAGAGTGAAAATGAATATTTGATGAATGTTACCTCTTCGATGCCAGCTATACGCAAACGGTAACCGAAAAAAAAAAAGATGTAACATCTTGTCACCCCTAAGTGGACAGTACGGTGGGAGCTAGGTGCTCACCGGACCACTCACCCGCCTGCCTTTTACCACTTGACCTCGCTTTCTGCACGTGACTATGGGTGGGAATGCGATCACGTGTCGAACTGCTCCAATAAGGACGTAGCTTTTGCCGTACTTTCTGCTTAGGGGTGAACGAAGTATAGTCTTCGTACGCGTCTGTGTCCAAACCCCCTCCCCACCACTCACAGTCGTCGTGGACCTTTTGTTTTGTGATTAAGATATTGTCACGAATGTCCCCTCCTTTCTCCTTTTGTCACTCCAGCGGATGTGCCTAAGTACATGAGCAAGCTCGTTTTTATTGTTTTTGTTTTTCCGGAGCCATTCGGCGTCTATTGTCTCTTTAGAAAGACCTCAAGCCGGGCCAAAAAGCCCGGTGGGAGGGCGTCGCTCTTGATTAACACACGCCGCGCGGAGGCACAATGAAAACCAGCCTCCGGAAGAGGCCGCAGTTTCGACGCGGGCAGCGCCAGCGACACCGTCGGTGGCGTCGGCGGCAGAGAGCGACCAACTTCATTTTCTGTCGGGGAAGACCCAAAAGCACAATTCTGAAAAGCCTCCTGACCGGCGCGAGCAGAGTGAAACAAAGGAAAATGCCCAGTAATCACTGCAGCCCACTTCCTCCAGTCCTCTCTCCCACAAAGTCTGGATAACAATAGAAACCGCTCGCCAACAATGGCCCGAGCCACCGGCCTCCGCCGCATCGCCGAATGGAGAGACACTTGAAAAGACTCGGACCGGGTTGTCTTTGGCCGCCGATGGACTGCCGAAGCTCGGGGCTATCTCTTTCAAGGTCTTTGTTCTTATCATTCTTTGAAAAAAGGCTTCGCCGTGGGTCTAGGATTTTCGGATCCAGACAGGACTGTAAAGAAAGGAACCTACACGTAGGAGAAAGGGGTTGACGTTCAAACTATTCAGCGCAACGGTGACACGTGTTCTTGAATGGTGTAGTGTATAGTGTACGGGGATCTCTTCTTTGCCCGAAAAGAGATGCGCCTGTCAGCGAGCTGCCCCAGATCGTTTAGCTCGAAAGAAGAAAAAATAAAAAGAACAGAAGAAAAACAAGTAGAAGGAGCCAGGTTTCCTGGTGATTACAGCCTGTTCTTGTTATCTTATTGTTTGACGAGACAGAATTAGAAGGGCGGGGTCTCGGTCCTCGTTCTCGGCAGGGAAATAAATTTCTTACGCGTGTTTTTAAGCTTCAGAAATAGTCAAAGATGATAGTAAGATGGCACGAAAGAGAAGTAAGAGAGAGAAAGAAAAAAGGATCCTGTAAACAATAGCTTCCGTCGCCCGGCAGAAGGAAGCAAGAAATGGCGGCGGTCGTTTGGCGGATGGGTGCGCGACACAACGTTGGGTCGAGGTTAGAGAAGTAAAAAATAATGCTGCCGCAGCTTTTCTTGTTACACTCGAGGGAAATGAGTGGAAACGCAGCCTATTTAAAGAGATGCATTCGTAATTTTCTTGGGGCATTCGTCGTTTAGTCCCCCCCGGCCCTTTTTCCCGAAGAAAAAAATAACATCGCGCACGTTTGTGGGTAACCCTTCTTCATTTTTAGTTTTGTTTCTGACCTGGCGACCTTAAGAGGAAACTTTTTTAAGCGGATGAATACGACGGTAACGGGCTGTAAACGCCTCGTTTTTTTGCATTTTTTTATTTAATAAAAACTGGGATAATACATAGGCACTGTGTGGGTCTTGGTAAGCGATTGCAGGCGACCATAGAAAACACTAAAGACGTGCGTGTAGAAAAAAGTGTAAAATAGCGTGTCTAAAAAATAGCAAAAGCGAGGCACGACTTTGAAATTGCGGACAAGTCTGCTTTTTCAAAAGCGTTTTCGTTAGAGCATACTTTTGTATTTTATTCCATTTTATAACGTACGCTTATTCACGCGTGTCGATTTCTGCACGATAATAAAACAAGCATACAAAAACACCTACCATGAAATGTAAGTGTTTTCTGCCGCTAATTTTGCAATAGTTAAAGCCATAGTAAACATAATTTGAAAACAGCGCAAACGAACACAAGAACAAGTAGAAGAAGCGTCACAGATGCAGCGCTCACTCACGACTTACTCTCGTTTTCGTCTTCTTAAAACACATCAACATCGTCTTCTTGAAACACATCAACGTTTGCGCTGTTTTAATTATATGTTTACTATGCACCACCGACTAGCGCACCTCCAAACATTACTGCATATGAAGCCATGTCGGGAAAAAAGTATAATTATAATGAATCAATTACCATTGTGGCTATGCGCACATTGTAATGGGGTAGATCAGGTGTCGTGGATTGCGCACAAACTTCTTTCTAGCCATGAGAACAGTGTTGTCAACTTAAAAATTATAAGCCCGCAATAAAAATCCGGAAAAACCGCTTAGTATTAGACGAAGGGCAGCAATGTCTCTTTGACACAATGTACATGCAATTATTTTAATGCAATACTGTCACGAAGGACAAGTGACGAGGCTGCGAATAACTGAATAAACTAAACGTTTAATGGGGCAAACTTGTGCCCAAAAGTAAAAGGAAAAAGAGAGAACAACAGAGCGCCGTGGGCGTCGAAGGCGGCGAAGCAGCACGATCGAACGCTGAGGCGAAACTGACTTTGGCTCGCCACGCGAAGCCCTTATGTACACGCGTGGGCTTCTGGAATAATCGGTGTGGAAGGTCTGACGCGTAGAACTTTCGGGCCTAGAATAAACAATAAGCCTCTCGAATTCACCAGAATAATAAACTGAAAGTATAAACAAAAATTCGCGGAGCCCCCAGAAATCGAACCCTGGGCCTCCGCACGAAAGTCAAGCGCGGTAACCAATCGGCCACGCACGCGCTTGCTCGCCGACGCGCGTGGCATTATTCCCCTCCTAAAAAGGCATCGTCTCGATGCCACGTGAAATGCAACAGAACAGAGCAAGACAAACAAAAGAATGAGAAAATACGGAAGCTGGCAAAACACAATCCTGACGAAGCGTTGCACGAGATCACAGTTGACAGTCTTATCGCGCGTAGTACGGCATTGAAGCGCACGACGTGAACGACTTCCGGTCGTGGAGGGCGGCGTGATGAAGTCCGTGTTCCGTCGGGCATCACCTCGTAGTTCAGATCGCCAAGTCGGCGAAGCACTTTGTAGGGTCCGAAGTAGCGCTTCAGGAGTTTCTCGCTTAGACCGCGTCGTCGTATTGGGGTCCAAACCACTCACGGTCTCCGGGCTTGAAGCGTACGTCGATCCGGCGAAGGTTGTACCGGGCAGCGTCGCACACGTTGTTGGTCTTGAATTCGGAGTCGGGCGAGCTGGCGAACTTCTTCGGCTCGTTGAGCAACCACCTGGGCGTCGGGTATCCCATCATCGGCTGGCCGTGGGCTAGCATTGCGTCGAGACATGGTCGACACTTTCTGCCATGCGCCTGCTGGAACGGTGTTACTCCTGTTGTTCTTGCACCGCCGTGTTGTAAACAAATGTGACGTGCAGGGTAACACCTGTCCCAAGTCTTATGCTCTACGTCAACATACATTGAGATCACGTCGGCGATTGTTTTGTTCAGCCGTTCTGTTAGTCCATTTGTCTGCGGATGGTACGCAGTGGTCTGACGGTGGCCGGTGCCACTGAGACGAAGGATCTCTTGCGTCATACTGGGCCATGAACGATGATCCACGGTCGGTAATGAGGACTTCGGGGGCGTCGTGCCGGGGACAACGGACTCGATGAAAAATCGATGACTTCCACGGCCGTACCTGATGGAAGGGCTTTCGTCTCGGCGTACCGTGCAAGATAATCTCTGGCGACGATTATCCAGCGGTTTCCCGACGGAAAGCGCCGAGTAAATCCATTCCGATCTGCTGAACGGTCTGGACGGGGAGCAATCGGATGCAGAAGTCCTGACGGTTTCGTCGGCGGTTTTTTCGTCGTTGACACTCGTGGCATGATCGAATGTAGAGGTGAACGGTCTTCGGCGTAGCCTCGGCCAGTAATACTTTCTCTCGAATCCTGGCGAGCGTCCTGCTGTAGCCAAGGTGCCCAGCCGTTGGGTCGTCGTGACAGGCTTGGAATATCTCCCTCTAAGGTCGGCAGGGACTACCAGCAGCCATAGCGAGCTGTTGTCTCCGGAAGTTCTCCTTGTAGCACACCTTGTCGGAGGACGAAGGCGTCGGCAGGGCCCTCAAGAAGACACGGGGGCAGTACCCCTCGTCCTTCGAGGTGCTCGATTAGGGCGCGCAACTCAGGATTGCTCTTTGACGTCGCGCCATGGTCGCAGTGTTCACTGCGCCTGCGAAGCACTCGTCGTCATCGTCGTCGCTGCTACCGGAGGATGTCTCGACAGGGCTCTGGACAGGCAATCGGCGTCGCTGTGCTTGCGGCCTGACTTGTAGACCACAGTCATGTTGAACTCCTGCAGTCGGAGGCTCATCGAGCGAGACGTCCTGAAGGGTCCTTTAGGTTCGCAAGCCAGAAGAGCGAGTGGTGGTCCGTGACAACGCGGGAAAGGGCTCCCGTATGGGTACGGGCGAAACTTCGTGATGGCCCAGACGACCGCCAGACATCTTTTCAGTCGTGGGAGTAATTTCTCGCCTGGACAGTGTCCGACTGGCGTAGGGCGATGACTCGCTCGGTGCCTTCTTGCACTTGAACCAGTACCGCGCCAAGGCCTTCGTTACTTGCGTCCGTATGAATCTCGGTTTCCGCATCTTGATCGAAGTGTCCAAGAACAGGAGGAGTCTGGGATCGCTGCTTCAGCTCGTCGAATGCGTGCTGTTGCTCATCGGCCCATTCAAACTTCTCGGCGTCCTTCGTAAGTTTTGTGAGCGGTGCGGAAATTCTTGCGAAATCCCGAACGAAGCGTCGATAGTAGGCATAGCCTCGAAGGAATCTCGCCGACCTTCTTGTCTGGAAGGCGCTGGAAATGCCGCAACGGCGCGAGTCTTCTCGGGTCTGGGCGGACGCCGTCATTAATAACCACGTGGCCAAGGAACTTCAGTTCGTCACAGGCGAACCGGCACGCTGGACGGCTTAAGGGTGAGTCTGCTTGGTCTGTATGGCTTGAGTACCGCTCGGAGTCGCTGCGGAGTGCGTCGAAGTCACTTGAAAACACAACGACGTCGTCAAGGTAGACAAGACAGCTCTGCCACTTCAGTCCTGCCAGTACGGTGTCCATGACACGCTGAAAAGTTGCTGGCGCCGTGCATAGTCCGAAAGGCATCACCTGAACTCGTACAGTCCATCCGGCGTTACGAAAGCTTGCCTTCTCTCGGTCCCGTTCGTCGACTTCGATCTGCCAGTAACCGTTTTCAGATCCATCGATGAAAAGTACCGGAGTGGCGCAGCCAGTCTAGTGTGTCATCGATGCGGGGATGGATATACGTCTTTCTTGGTTACCGCGTTTAGCTGTCGGTAGTCTATGCAGAACCTAAGCGTTCCGTCCTTCTTCTTGACTAAGCACGACTGGAGAGGCCTGCGGACCGCTTGAAAGGCTGGATGATGTCGTCCTTCAGCATTTCTTGCACTTGCTCTTGAATGACCTCCTTTCTTTACGGAGACTCTGTATCGGCGATCGGTGCACAGGGAGCGCGTCGTCCTCGGTAATGATGCGATGCTTCGCAACGGCGGTTTGGCGCACCTTCGACGACTTCGCGAAGCAGTCGCTGTATTCGGCGAGGAGGTCAATCGGCTGGTCGTCGTTTCGGGCCTGGAGCTTCTGGTCGATGTCGAGAGCTGCGCTGGCGGCGCAATGTCTTGCTGGAGGTGGCGATGATTCGTCAGCGATCACGGCGATTGCGGCGGAGTTTCGAAGTTCCTCGACGTTGCCCACAGCGGCACCTTTCGTGAGGTGTTGCGTTTTTGTCGGAAGTTCGTCACGAGGACCATGGTGAGCCCCATCCTGGAGTTCAGCCACTCCTCTGGCGATGCCGATACCTCTTCCTAGAAGCAACTGGAGGCTTCCCTCGAGCAGAACTTCGCCGCAGAAAGCTTCGGTGACCCCGACAAGCACGAAAACACTCGACCGCGGCGGCAAGTTCATGTGGCTTGCGAGGACTCGGACCGCGGATGAAGTAGCTCAGGATTCCTCCTGCGGTGAAACAGGTTTTCGTAGCGTCAACCGGTTTGCTCCGAGGTCGACGACGGCGCCATACTCGCAGAGAAAGTCCATTCCGAGGATAACGTCCCCGCCACAGTCTTGCAGAACGACGAACTTCACAGGGCAGGTCCACCGTAGATCTCGACGCGGGCAGTGCATCTCCCGACTGGTGTGATGAGGCGCCCACCGGCGGTTCATATCTGGGGGCCTTCCCACGGCGTTGTCCTTTTCGTAGGCGGCAGAGAGCCTCACTCAAGACCGAGTAGTCTCGCTCCGGTGTCCACGAGTGCTGATGTGCCGTGGCCGTCGATGACGACGGTTGGGTTGTTGGACAACCGTTGCGTGGGCGTCATTGCTTGATGCGTAGCGTCGGAGGAGTGAGCGCTCCGTCGTTCTTGGAGGCTCTTTTGCTTCGGTCCTGTTCGGCAACGCGCCGCCTCCAGGCGTTGCACGCGCTTGGATTTCCCGGCGACGCAGGGGGAGACGAGGCTCTCTCGGCGGGGCCGTGGCGCTGGAGATGCTGAACGTGCTGGGCCGACGGTGACCGGGACCTACGACGGAGCAGGCGGCGTGGAAATGGCGAATCGCCGTAGGTACTCCTCGATGTCGCGGGGCCGTTCGTCGTACCGTGGGCGCGGGTCGTTCGGGCGGAACCCGCTGCAGCCCCAGTTGTCGGTAGGGACGTCGGCGTGGAAAATGTGGCCGGCCACTACCGCAGTGATAGCACAACGGGCGTCGGTCGCCAGCCGTTCGCCGCACGTCGGTCTTCCTCGGCGAGGGTCGCTCCGGGCGGACGTCCTGGGACTTGTCTCTCCTGTTGTCCGAGGATACTGCGGCATCGGAGGGTCTTCGTCGGGGTGGCGCGCGTGGCGTGGTTGGCTTACGCTTGCGAGCGGTCGTCGGGCCATGGCGGCATAGCTCGAGGTCGGTTTCTTCCTGGGGTCGTCATGTTGATCGGAACTCTCAGGTTGGAAGGCCTGGTGAACTTCTTCTCGGACGACCTCATGCGAAGCGACAGTGAGTCGGTCACGCATCTGCAGTGGGGAGAGTATCTTGGCGGAGTTCTTCCCGGACGAGCTCCTGGACGATCTCCGCAGGTCGATCGCCGCTGGTGTTCAGGTCGGAACGGGGAAGCAGTGGCAGATGGGGCGCCGGGCGCGCCGGCGATTCGGTGGCAGTGGCTTTCTGCGGGCCGTCAGGGCGCGCTCGGATATTCGCGGCTTCGGCAACAAAACCATTGACAGTCGTCGGGGTTGCGGCAGCCAGCCCTCCGAAGGCTGCGCACCTTCACCCGCGTACGCCATGAGCGCGAGATTTCTTCTCTCGGTGGCTTCCGGATCAGCCAGCGCGCCGACGCAGGAACATCTTCGACAAAGCTGGTCACGCTTTCGGTGGGACCCTGCACCCCTGTTCGAAGAAAGGTCCTCCGCCTCGCTTTGCGCCGACGGTGAGCCCAGTTGAAGTGAACGTCCGCTTCGGTTCGAAGCGGCGCATGGGTTCCCACGAAGTAAAGGGAGGCTTCGTGGTTTTCAAACCAGTGCCTCGCGGCAGCTGGCCAGCCGCGAAGTAGAGGTTCTGGAGGGCGGTGCTCATCCGTCCATCCGGTGTGGCGGGCTACACGTTCATAGTGATGCCAGCCGGTCTTCATACGTCTTCGTGAGCTTCGCCGTGGAAGGGCGTCGGAGTTCGTGGTGTGACGGGCAGGTGAATCGATGTAAGAAGCGGCCGGGGTCTGTCCGGCTGCTGGTCGTCCATTGTCGGCGTCGTTGGCCGCCTGGTCCTGCAGGCAGCGAGTCCGAATTCCTGGAGGTAGGCCTTGGGTGCGACGACTGAACATGGGCCTCGGATCTGGCCTTCGCCAGGTCCTCCGGCTTGGGTTCAGGCCAGTGCTGCACCGGAAGCTGGGGAGGGGTGCGCTTCACGGACATGCGGTACCCCGCGCCTCCACCCGATGTCACGAAGGACAAGTGATGAGGCTACGCGAATAACTGAATAAGCTAAACGTTTAATGGGGCGAACTTGTGCCCAAAAAGTAAAAGGGAAAAAGAGAGAACAACAGAGCGTCGCGGGCGTCGGCGGCGGCGAAGCAGCACGATCGAACGCTGAGGAGACGAAACTGACTTTGGCTCGCCACGCGATGGCCCTCATGTGGCACCGCGTGGACTTCGGAATAATCGGCGTGGAAGGTTCCGACGCGTAGAACTTTCGGGCCTAGAATAAACAATAAGGTTCCCGGATTCTCAACCACCAGAATAATAAACTGAAAAGTATAAGCAAAATTCGCCCGGAGCCCCCAGGAATCGAGCCTGGGCCTCGCACTGAAAAAGTCAAGCGCGGTAACCACTCGGCCACGCACGCGCTTGCTCGCCGATGCGCGTGGCAATACAATACACTGAAAAGCGCAAAAATTGCTACGTTATTTCACTGCAGATTGCGTGCATGCGCAGAACGATGTTCAGAGCATCAGCTTTGCCAGGTGTCACCGGGTGTGCTGTATTTCGCACTGGCGTTGACGCACCATACACTATCAGCTCCGATCTTTAGTGCAGTATTCGGTGGCAGTCTGGAGCTTCGGTGACCAAATTCACATGCTTTGCGAAATGTTGGTGTGTTCCAGGGTATCTGGAAAATATGCACTTGCAACCAGTCTCGAAGCTTAGAATCATTTAGCCCCGACGTTTTGTTTTAAATTTGTTTGCATAGTTCACCGGGACCATTTTACTCATAGCCAAGCTTGAAAGCGTATTTTAACATTGCAAGCATAAATCAACTAAAAGCATGTCTTTTGGCGTTTTGCCACCGTAGTATCCCAACGGTATAGCAAGTGTTACTCTCACTGACAATAATTTTGAAGATAATTAGCAAAGGTGACTGGCCATATCACTCGTAACTTACCACAAGAAATGAGGACAACATCGTATCTGGGCAACGAATTCAATGCTGGATTTCATTGAACTTGGAAATTTCTTAGTTTCATTAACACAAATAATGTAGACCAGTGGTGAAGAAGCTGCCACATAAAGATATGTGCTAGTGAGTTTGCGTTTTCTCTACCAAAATAAATTGAGGATCTATAAAAATCGTCGTTCTTACGAAATAAATAATTTTATAGTTTACGTAATCAACGAATTGGAAGAATACTTCGAGCCGTCTTTAAAAGTTTTATTGCTCTAACGGAAGTCTTGATGAACAAACAGGGGTTACGGTGACGCCAACGCTGAAAATACGGTTACACGACCGGAGAGAAAAAGCACCACACAAGACCTGCTCTGTTCTTTTTTCAGCTATTTAATTGTAATAAAAAATGAGCTGCTGCGTGGTAGCCGAAGGAAACTAAAGGGCGTCTATATCTAATTATCGGAGGACTATTCATAAAAAAAATACAATTGATTGAGAGCAAAATTGTGGGCTAAGTTGAATGTACACGACAGCCCATTGACAAAGTGTTTCTTCGGTACGGCAAGTTAATCCTTAACAGCGAAAACGTATATGTGTGATGAGGAACAGTGTCAAAGAGTTAGAGCTTAACGGGATTATGCAGTGAGACGCCTTGCGCCGAGTTGCGCCATTTTGATACAAGCCCGAGTTCTGCGCCTAGTCGCAGCCAAAAACGCGAAATCGGTCAAAATTGCGCCACACTGCGCCAAGCGACTCAAAAACTAAAAAACCTTTGCGGTGGCGCGGGGGTTAGCGGGAAACGAGGAGCTTGGCAGTAAAATTCAATCCCATCGTAGTAAAGTACACGTGCTCGGGTACAGGTGCCGCAAGCAACAACTGGATTCCGGAGATTTCAAATTGCTGCCCCTTATACCGGCGATACAGTGGTCTTTTCCTGATTTTCCCACTATACTCCTCCTGTCATTTGTGACTGCAAGCTACCGGTGTGCTGTCACGCGGTCTCGCTCGTCTGGCCGCTGAAGGTACAGAGGCGCTGACGCTGTTAGCACGAGACAAGCGATCGCCGGTTTTTCCAGTTTTCTCTTTTGGAACCAAGGGATGTCATCCAAGTTATTATCGCCTGCAGCAGCACTATATAGCTCTATAATGTAAGCGATAAACTGCGTGCGCGCTGGTGCGAAGATAGAGAATTAAAATGCGAAAATGCGCCGATGTCGTGCCTGCGCAAACAGTGTCGCGATGTGTACGACGCTGACAGGCTATCAAGATGAGGAAGCATTTCTTTTTTTGTTTTTGAGAGTAAACCTTCTCTAAAAGCGCCATTGAGACCACCTCCATTGCGTAATTGTTCATTCGTGTCCGTAATCTTCTCGTCAAAATGGACGGCACCGTCACCGTCGAGTCCACTTTCGGTTGTCCTACCACGCGCTTCGGTGCAGTGAACAATCGAATTAATCGGTCACACACCTGTGTTTAGCATTGCAGCGCGCTCCATGGTTTTTCTACCAATTCACTATTTACCGTGGAGCCTCACATGTTGTGGCGAGTTTTTTTCGTGGGACTCATATTTGTGGTGAGCTGCCTTTTTAGATTTCCAACGCGCTTTCTGCGGGCGTCCGATCTATGTCTGGTTCTATCAAACCGTGCTCCCCTGTTAATGCTCTCGAATCACCGCTCTAAAAGCTCTTGCACTACAATTGCAAGCTTGCTCCACCAGTTCGTATAAGCTTGAGGTACCTGGTGCCCACCTAACTTTGCAGCAAGCCTGTGTTTCTTGTCCTCTACCTGCTATGCGCACTGCACTTGGTTTGCCTTTTTTTTGCTCTTTTGTCTTTATCTTGGTGCGCATCGGCTCCGCGACTTATTGGAACCAGAGGTAAAAAAAATAACGATTAAAAAAAATACAGATTTATGTGACTTAAATTATAATTTTTTTATGATTTCGAATTGCGATAAGCTCCTCTAACATCTCTGCATCATAATCTGCTCCAAACATGTAGACTTTTCTGCTCCAAAAGTTGCTCCGAGATGCGTAAACTGCTCGTTCAAAACGACAATCTTGAGCGCCTTAGCTGCTCCAAAAGTCTAGCGATTTTTTCTGCTCTAAATAACGCTCCAAAGCCTGTTTCGTCTGTCTCGCCCCTGGTTATGTAGAGCCACCAAATGAAGTTACCTCAAAACAACAGCTCGAAGTTTGAGCTTATAAACATGAATGCTCTTGTCATAGGAAATAAAGCAGAACATTTGGAACAAATCCTTTATTGCATTCTCCAGGTGCATTGGTGGTCACTGAAACGTGGTTGAATTCTGATGCTCTAACTCAAAATATGTCCCCCTGCATGCTAATGTTCTTAGAAACGATAGATCATCACGAGAGGGGGGCGAGGGGGGAGGTCGCGCTACTTTTTTATACGAGTGTATCCTGCAGAACAGTTAAGAGATCCTATTGAAAAAAAATGTCTGTGAGGGCCTTACTCAGGATTTTCTGTGAGGCTCTGAGAGGCCTTTTAGTGATGTCCTGAAATGTCCCAGTGGGCCCTTTAGGCTCCTCTAGTAGGTCTGGTGGGGTCCATCAAGATATCTCTCTGAGAGGTGTTGCGTTCCTTCAGGATCGTCCTAGTGCGGTCTGTGTGGCCTTTCGGGCCGTTCTAGGGGTCAATGGCAGAACCCGCCAGACATTATCAGGAGTGACCTCGCAGAATTCATCCCAAGACGGTGAGTACGTAAAACGTGCTCTGTTCATCGGCCAGACCGCTTCGGTGACGCGAAGGTGCGTAAACCTGTTGTCTCGCTCTTTATACCGGTTCATTCTGTAGACGCAGTTGCAAGCGAATATTGCTTTGACCGAAACGCTCATTTAGGTGCAAACGTTGCGCACATATCGCCGCCCATCGAGGAACAGACGAGAAGTCTATCGAGCTAGCTTTATCGAACGATCCCGCCCCCTCGCCCCCCCCCCCCCCCCCCCCCCCCCCCCGGCCGCCCGCCCAACAAAAGTAAGCCAAGCCGGTCCCGGAAATGTGTGACGCATGCGACGGACAGCAGACGGACTTATACGTATTGCTTATTTTACTTACATTTCCTGTACCGTCTGCGTGTATACAGCGTTTCAATATTTGCGAATTCAAGGCCCACCAGCGCTTGGTTGTTGTTTTAAAACGGAGCGTTGAAAATGCGATTTATTGATAACGCCGGCATTTTAGCCGGCATAAGATTCGCGGCTTCCAAACGTGTCTCGGGCTGCCGAAGCAAGTCCCCGCCGCAACCCCGCACTCGCACCCCGCACTGCCAAGATCCCCTTCTCTTGGGAGAGGGGGTTTTGACCACGCAGACCACGGCATCCGGAATGTGGAGTGCCCCGAAAGCAAAGTAGTCTGCTTTACCAGCGCCCGACTGAGGGGCGCCTTGAAATTAGAGTCGCTGGGATCATCCCCAACATCCCGCGTCCGGATTGGTCAATTTGCTGCCGGTGGCAACCGGTGGCAACGGTCAGAGGTCGGCGGGAAAGTCTTTGTTCCTGTTGGCTGTTGGCGCTCGGTGAGCTCGTGTGAAGGCGCTGTTTGTGCGAACGAAGTCTGTGCATTCCTGCGGCGACTTTCCTCGGCTGGTTCTTCGGAAGTTGGGCGGCACGGGGCTGTTTTCGATATCTGGGTGGTGCACACTGGATGGCCCTACTCACCAGGAGTCGTGCGTCCGAGAACGCAGCCACGCTGAAGGTCGGACAAGCGTCGTCGGCCTGGGATGAAGCCGCCAAGCGTTCCGGCTTCTCATATCCACTGAATGCCGCAGTGGCCGGGCAGCCACTGGAAGACATTCTCCATCCTGGTGCTGCAACATGATCGCCGCGTTCGCCAACTCTCCTGGTGAGCGGTGGTACGCTCCAGGTTGGCGAGCTGGGTCAGTGCCGCCTTCGAGTCGTCAGGATTACCAGGCGGTCAGGCGCACCTCTCTGCTTCAGCCAATTCCAGTGCCCGGCGAAGCGCCGCCAGCTCGGCCGTCGCCGAGCGTGCAAGGAGAGGCGCTTCGCTGCTCGTGCTCCGGTTTGTCGACACCGTGCTGCGGCTGTTACTGGCGCGCGTCGTGGTCGACGGACTCGTCAGTAGCCGCGTTTACATGAATGCGACTTAGTCGCATCGAATCCAGTTGTCGCATTCGATGCGGTCATGTAAACGGCATAATGCGCTAGAGAAGCGCATCGCATTCAAGTCGCCAGACAGAGGTGGATCGAGATGGCGAGTGCGCATTCATTCAGCCCATGTAAACGGAGGTCGCATCGCATTTCGGAACGGGGAGGATTATGGGGAAGGCGCTCGCTGCAGGAGCGAGTGAACAGCTGAGAACATGGCGGCGGCCAACTTCGTCGGCGGCGGCGGAGAGCGGTTCCGTGTGGTCGCCCGCAGTTCCTCCCGAGAAGAAACGCGAGCTTTATTGACAAACTAAATGAGCGGAATATCACTGAGCTGCTCGGAGAGGGCGGCCCCGTCCAAGCCTTGCGAAATACGACTTGCGTGTCCAGGGAGTGCCTAGAGGCTTCGGCGCAAACACGAACGACGCCGAGAGCTCCGAGCACTGCATGGTAGCGCAGAACGAGCAGCTCCTACCTCGGTGCCGTCCCTGGCTACGCCGGAGCCTTTCGGCCTCGGGGTCCGGTCGTGGTTGGCAAGGTATGGCGAGGCGAAGCGCGGTGGCGTCCTCAGAGCGGTTCACGACGATCTCGCTCGCCAGGCCGTGCGCACGCACGTCGCCTCTGATCCAGAGTGGCCCAGCGGCCCGACCTGGAGCCCAAGACGTTTGGGTTTTGATGTTTCTTCCGTCTCGTAACTCCTTGCACAGCATCGAAGACTGCGGGCACGATATTTATTTCAAGCTCGCCGAAAGCGTCGACGCCTTCACGAACCTCACGTGCGATGCACCGGAAAACGTGGTCACGTGATGCGGCCGGTGCCGGAAACGCAGCTTTAACTTTGAGCTTTGACACGGCGTGGCGCCACCTTCGCGTAGGGCTTGGTGCGCATTCATGTAAACGCTGCCGCGTCGGCTTCTTTCGGAGGACGATTGGAGTCGATGCGCTGAAGTCGTATTCATGTAAACGAGGCTGGTGTGTACATCGCGCCCATCCCTTGAAGCGCTCTTGGTGTTTTGGGCCCGCGAGGTCGGCTTCGACGGACTCGTCCGTGTGGCATCGCGCCGATCGCGCCCATCCCTTGAAGCGCTCTTTGTGTTTCGGGCCCTCGAGGTCGACGTTGAGTTCCACTCCGAGCGGTGCATCTGTTCGGTTTTATTAGTTGAACTTCCATACGTCTCAGGAATTTACCCAGCGGCATTGTGAGTACCTCGAAATATATTTTTTGCGACAAACAACTCTGTTGTCCTTATTTGGTCTGATCACTTGTCTGTAGCTGCTTGCGCGCAAGTTTGAGTGAACGCCCTACATACATTTTGATCCGCCGCGGCTTTCCGGAAAGCTGCATTTCTAAGGTATGTTGGCTAAGGGTTGGGCCGAAGGGCTAAAGTCTGGAAGTTTTGAGTCTGTAAATTTGATGTCTGAAGTGCTGAAGTCTGAAGTCTTAAAGTCTGAAGTCTTAAAGTCTGAAGTCTTGATGTCTAAAGTCTTGAAGTTTGAAGTCTTGAAGGTCTAGTAGGGCTCCATAACACATCAGGGGCTGAAAGGTCTTTTTTCAATAGGGATATGACGAACTTGAAGGTTTACTTTGCAAAGGGGTTGTTCAAAGAGTATTATGCGTTGTAGCAGGCCAGCGAACTCTTCGTTAGATGCCTCTTCAAGAATTGAATGATAGCTTCATGTAACTTTATGTTGGCAGGAGAATTTAATTCTACCAAATATTAATTGGCCAGACCTATCCGTTACCAGTGTTGGTCGACACAACGGTGCAGTCCCGCTGGATATTATAGTTCCTCTTAATTTAATACAGGTCGTTGAGAACTTCACTAGAATCCAGGGTACCTCACACTGTTACACTTAATCTTGTTCCTATCATCCACTATCAATGCTAACATTTATGATGGTACTCTCAGAACACAAAATGATATTGATTACTATTCCATTAGGCAAACGAAAAACTCGGATCTTCACGTGGTTGCTGTACCGGACTTCTGAAAGCTTACGATGGCAGAGGTGTCATCGACTACCTGAAAGCGTCGTTGGATAATCGACTTTATTTTGCAGTACTTGTGAAAGAATTATTGACCAAATTTGGCCTCATTCTTGGACATTGTTTATTCTTGTGTCGCGCGACATGTTCATTTTCGAGAAAAGAGGATTAATGTAAAAAGCCATGAATTACTAGAGATGTACTCACCTCAAGCGAACAAATTGCGCGAGTAAAAAGACCATTAGACATCAGGAAGCCAGCTGACCGGATACAAGTTATACAGCAATTAAATCCCCAATTGAAGGACATCATCGTCTTCAATCAAAGCAATGTTTCTTTCCGTAACGTGGCGCTCATTTTTCACAAGCGCGCCTCAGCATTTCTGGCGTTATGTCGCGCCTAACAGAAAGGAAAGTTTGGATTTTTATATTTTTCTCGATGAATTGAGCTCCTTTTTTAATTTGTGCTTCACGAGAAAACAACGTTCGCCTGCTGGGTTTTAATGACAATACTTTGCACTGGTACACATCATGAAATCTCGGAAGCTGTTATCTTCATTTGCTCCATAATGGTGGCCTAGAAGTTCTTGGCCAGGGTCTTTGCCCTACCGAGTTCTTAAAGCGGTATATTCAGAATGTACATCAAAATATTTACATAATATTTACGGTTCTGTTCAAAGTGCGGTGCACCTACCATTCGGAAGTCAGAAAAATAGTCCGCATCCATTAATCTGTTGACCGTAATAATCAACAAATTACGGGCCAGTTTCATTAACCAGTACTTGCTGCAAGCCTGTTGAACATATAATTTCTAAACACATGATAGAATATCTCAAAATCAATAATATTCTCATTGCGCCTCAACATGGCTTTGCAAATTTCTACCGACTGTTACACAGCTCACAAAAGTAGGGCGTCGTTCGCTAGTACAATAAATGACAGCGGACAAACAGGTGTGACCTTCTTAAACTTCTGAAAAGCTTTTGACTACGTCTCACGCACAGAAAACTCCGCTCACGCTCACATCAATTTTCAAAAATAAACAATTGATAAATTGGTTTGCTTTATGTTAACTAATCGTTCCCAATGGCCTGAAATTATGGGCGAATCCCCGCAGATCACCCTGTCACCTCAGGTGTACCGTCAGGGATCGGTGCCTAGTCCACTTCTATTTCTATTTTTTACGATATTTCAAGAGACGTGCAGGTAACAATTAAACTTTTCCTGCAATGATTGCGTTATCTATTCCTAGATCTCATCCCAGCAGGTTCAATTAAAGCTAAGAGTGCCACACGAAAAGATAGAGGAATGGACAAGCAGATGGCAGTTGCAAATATATTACGACAAAACAGTGTGATGTTCATAACTTGGAAAGATGTCCCGTAATATTGAACTATTCACTGAACGGAAGAAAATACAAATACAGACCATTATAATTACACTGGCGTTATCTTTAATGAAAAATTAACTTGGAACCAACTCACTGATAATTTTGAATGCAAGGCGAGAAATACGCTTTACTCTTAAACTAACTTTTAAGTTTGCAGATTCGGAAAAGAAAAGCGTAGCTTATGAGACTATTGTTAGATCTGTGCTGGACAGATACGTTAATACCATTTAGTTTCTCACACGGTTGAAGGATTCAACGGGAACTGAAGGCATTAAAAAGGTTGTTAGATTCATTCTCAACGAATGTAGTAACCGTAGCATCTGGTATCGAACTTAATTCGCTAAGCTAACATTCAACCGTTAGCAGCTAGGACAACAATGAAATAGATTAAATATTTCTAATAATTTATCTATGCAGTTGTAATATTAACGTTGAATTTTTATACTGCCTTTTCATCCACCGGACTCTACCTGGGTCAATCGCACCAGCATTACTAAAGCAACACAAATTTAAAAACAATGTCTTCAGATATTTATTTTTTCCCTCGGGCAATACTCAGATTGGATTTACTTGAAAATAACATTTTAATGCTGCCTTTCATCGGACGTTTCACCGCTGTGCACTAACAGCAAATTTTCCTAAACCACCTTTCTAAAGCTCATGTTTATTTTCTCTGCATAACTGAGCGTCTATTCCTCCTGTAATGGCTCTCAATGCAGAGCCGCAGTATCGATAAAATAAACAAATTAAAATTCATTATTCGTAGATGTAAACTCAAGAACAATTTATACCGCTATTAAAACGCTAAGTAACTTTAAAAAGAATACCGTAACACCTGACTGTAGCGCGGAAAAAGCAGGTTAAAGCAAAATATTGTTAACGACTTTAAAATACTAAATTTCAGACGCCCTGAAAACGAGCCATTTAGCCCGTTACACGACTCAAAACATTATATTTAGGTGGAAAACTAGGCAAATTGGCAACATTGATCATGAGAGGTGTTCTTTTAATAAAACCGGCCATAGGTCACCTGCCTGGAAAGGGAGATTGACTGCAGAAAAAAGTGCCGAATGTTATCGGAAGATATTGCGAGGCTAGATTTCAAAAATCAGATTTGAGTCAGCATGTATTAAGCGTGTAAAGTATGTCTTTTTTAGAAACGAAAGGTTACACGGGGGGCGAGAGAAAAAACGCTGCAAGGGCGTTGGGTACCTTGAAGGGCTGCGTACCATCGCGTTCAACTGCTGCACCCCGACGCCGGAACTACTCTGCAGCAACACCGAAAACAAATAGTTCATTTTAATTACGCACAAGCTTAACATATCACTGTCAAAGCACTAAATCCTCTGGCACGATCAGTACATATGTTGCCAATCGCATTCATCGAAAATGGTTTTGCGCTCACTAAAAATGGCAGACAAAAAAAAGCACATTTGGTTAGCAAAATCGCCGCTTATGACAGCCAGCACAGAATCGCTGAGTCCCTGGCACCACACGAGAAAGTTGATGGCGAAAACGTCAGTAGATGGGCGGTCGCCGGCATCGTCTAGTCACTGAAAACCATCAATTGCTAATATGATTA
>JAZHYW010016124.1:0-35213 GCA_037355805.1 Ixodes ricinus | reverse complement strand
CGCGTTCGTTACGTATTACTAACGGTGCAGCTTGCCTTTATGTTGCTCGTCTTGAACTATCAATGGCGCGCGCAAACTTCTCGCTGGGCACCTGACGCCGTAATTGAATCGCCTGCACTGGTATTTAACCTCACTCCACCGTTATCTTTTTATTGATTGCGGCTTGCTGCTGGCATACTGTTGCTCTCGTGTTGAACTATCAATAGCACCCACTCTGGTGGCGGCTATAACAAACTTACAGGAAGCGAAGGGGAATCGGGTCTACGCCGCGAGCCGGTACATCTCACTGTTGCGTTTTTACTGGTGGCGGCAAGGAAACGGCCGCATGTTGCTTTCTCGTCTTCCAGACTATCAATGGCGCCCATTTGCGGCGGCTATCGCTGAACAGGAAGCGCCGGGTGAGTCTGCGGTGCTGGTATTTAACCGCCTCGCTGCGTTGTATTTTGTGGTCATGGCTTGGCAACGGCAACCTGTTGCTCTCGTCTTAGAGCACATGGTAACCTCGCGGAGGGTTCTCTTTCGAACTTACAGGAGCGCCGGAATCAGGTCTGCGCTGCTGGTATAGCACTCCTCACCGTTTTTTGTGATTGCGGCAGCGGCACGGCCGCCTTATTCCTTCTCGTCTTGAACTATCAATGGCGCCCACTAGCGGCAGCTATAAGCCGAACTTACCAGAAGCGCCGGAATCGGCTCTGCGGTGCTTATATTTAACCTCCTCACCATTGTCTTTTTATTGATATCCGGCTTGGATACGGCAGTTGTTGATTTCGTCCAGACATCAATGGCACCCTCGCGGCGGGTTCTCTTTCGAACTTACAGACGGCTTGGTTACCAATCTGCACGCTGGAGGTATTTAACCTCCTCATCGTTGTCTTGTTATTGATTGCGGCTTGGCAGCGGCGGCTGTTGCTGCCGTCTTGAACTATCAATGGTGCCCAGTTGGCAGCTATCGCTAATTTACAGAAGGGCAGAATCAGGTCTGCGCTGCCAGTATTGCCTGTCGTTGTCTTTTTGTGATTGCAGTTTGGCCTGGCGCGGCCTGTTGCTTTCTCGTCTTGATCTATCTGGTGCCCATTTGTTGCGGCGTCTCATTCAGGCACCCGGCTTGCCGGAATCAGGTCTGCGTTGCTGGTATTCAACCTCCTCACCGTTGTATTTTATGATTGCGGCTTGGCGGCAACTGTTGCTTTCTCGTCTTGAACTATCAATGGCACCCTCGCGGCGGCTTCTCTTTCCGAACTTCCAAAACTGGCGGAATCAGGTCTCGCGGCGCGCGAATATTAACCTCTCACTGTTGTATTTTTGTTGGTTGCGGCTTAGCAACGGCCGCCTGTTGCTGCTCGTCTTGAACCTCGGCGCTTGTTGCGCTGGCTATAACTGAACTAAAGAAGCGCGGAGTGGGTCTACCCAGTACTGGTATTTAACCTCCTCTGCGTTGCCATTTTTATTGATTGCTGAAAACTGGCAGCGACGACGCTATTTTGCTTTTCTGGTCTTGAACCATGAATAGCACCCTCGCAGCGACTACTCTTTCGATCCACCCCCAGAAGCGTAAGATCAGGTCTGCGCTGCCGGTGACCGCCTCCCTCACCGTTTTCGCATGATTGCGGCAGCAGCGGCCTGTTTGCTTTCTCGTCTTGAACTATCAATGGCACCTACTCGCAGCGGCGGATTCTCTTTCCGAACTTACAGAAGCGCCGGAATCAGGTCTGCGCTACAGTTATTTAACCTCCTCGCCGTTATGTTTTTTATTGATTGCGGACAGAACGACAGCCTGTTGCTCTCCTCTAGAACTATCAATGCCGCCCACTCGCGGTGGCTTCTCTACAGACTTAGAAGCGCCGAATAGGGTCAGCGCTGCTGGTATTCAACCTCCTCACCGTTGTCTTTTTATTGATTGCGGCTTGGCAGCAGCGCCTGTTGCTCTGGCGACTATCAGTAGCATACAGTTGGCAATATACTGGGCTGCAAGCGCCGGAATCGGATCTGCGCCCGCTGTGTGAATCTCCTCACCATTGTCTTTTTATTGATTGCGGCAGCAGCATGTCGCCTTATTTAGCTCGTCTTGAACTATCAATGGCGCCCAGTTCCAACGGCTTTATCGCTGAACTACGAAAGGGGCCGGAAGATTGGTCGGTGCTGCTGGTATTTCACCTTTCCTCGTTGGCTTTTTTGTGCGGCTTGCTGTTTGCGGCGCATTGCTTTCTCGTCTTGAACTATCAAACGCCCATTGCGGCGGCTTCTCCTTCGAACTTACTGATGCGCGAAGATTAGTCTCGATGCCGGTACTTACCCTCCTGCCGTTATCTTTTTTGTGATTAAACGCGCTTCAGCATATTTATATCTTCAACATAATGGCGCCCATTGCGCGGCTTCGCCGAAATTACCGGAAGGGCCGATCGGGTCTGCGCTGCTGGTATGAAGCCTCCTCACCATTCTCTTTTTATTGGTGCAACGCGCGTAGCCTGTTCAGCTTTCGCGTCTTGAACTATCAATGGCGCCCGATTTGCGCTTGGCTTCTCTGGCCCCAGAGCACGAAGGGCCGGAATCGGGTCTGCGCTGTAGTATTTAGCCTGCTTCACCGTGTTGTCGTTTTTAATTGGTGAAGCGGCAACTGGAGCCTGTTGCTTTCTCGTCTTGAACTATCAATAGCGCCATGTTGCGGCAACTATACCAGAACACAGGGGCGGAATCGGGTCTGCGCACCGCGTATTTCGCCCCCTCACCGTTATGTACTGTGATTTTTGGCTTGGCAACGGCAGTCTGTTGCTTTCTCGTCATGAACTATCAATAGCGCCCATTGCCGCTGGCTTCTCTTTACCGAACTTGCCCATAGCGGTGGAGTCGCGCTGCCGTTATAGCCTCCTCTGTCTTTTTTGATTGCGGCATTGCCGCGCTATTGCTTTCTCGTCTTGGGCTTATCAATAGCGCCCATTTGCGGCGGCTTCTCCTTCGAACCCCAGAAGGGCCGGGAATCTGGTCTGCGCTGCTGTTAGCCTCTTGCACATTGTCTTTTTGTGATTGCGGCAGCAGCTACGGCCTGTTGCTTTCTCGTCTTGAACTATCAAAGGCGCCCATTCATGACGCTTCTTTCCATTTACGTTGCGCGAGTGAGTCTGCGCTGCGGGAGATGCCTGCCCTCCTCGTTATTCTTTTTATGGACACGGCTTAACGCTACGGCGCTGTTGCTTTATGTCTTGAACATAAACGCTGTTGCGGCGGAAGCTGCCAGCTGAACTTACTGATGCCGCCGGAATTGAGTCTGCGATGCTGGTACCCACACCCTCCTCACCCGTTGTCTTTTTTACAGTGATTGGCAGTTTGGCAACTGTATATTTAGCGCTGCTTGTCTTGAACTATCACTGGCGCCCATTTGCGGCAGCTATGAACTTACAAGCGCCAGTCGGTCTGCGCTGCGGTATTAACCTCCTCACCGTTGTCTTTTTAATTGATTGCGGCTTGACGCTGCGGCCTGTTTGCTGCGTGTTGAACTATCAGCCGGCATACAGCATTGCGGCGGCTTCTCGCTGAACTTACTGATGCTCAGGTCAGTCTGCGGTTACATTGCCCTCTCACCGTTGTCTTTTTTGGTATTCCGACGCTAACGACCTGTTCTTTCAAGTCTTGAACTATCAATAACCCAATTACGGCGGCTATGCTGAACTTACAGAAGGGCCAGGTGAGTTTTTACACTGGCGCGGTATTTTGCACTCACGTTGTCTTTTTGTGGTGCGGCAACGCTGGCCTGTTGCTTTCTCGTCTTGAGCTATAATGGCGCATTGCGGCAGCCTTTGAACTTACGAAGGGCCGGAATGGTCTGCGCTGCGCAGTATTTCGCCCCCTCACCGTTGTCTTTTTTATTGATTGCGGCTTGGCAACTGCAGCTGTTTGCTTTCTCTTGAACCATCTGTGCGCCATTTGCGGCGGCTTCTCCTTTGAACACAGAAGGGCGGGATGGGGTGTCTTTTTTTTTCTGGTATTTCTTATCTGCCGTTGTCTTTTTTATTGGTGCAACAGCGGCTACGGCATAACACTTTCTCGTCGCGAACTATCAACAGCGCCCGTTTACGGCGGCTTCTCCTTCGAGCTTACAGAAGCGCCGATAGAAATGGGTCAGCATACAGGTGTTGCTGCTCCCGCCACACCGTTGTCTTTTTATGTGGTTGACGGCAACGCTGGCAGCTGTTGCTTTCTCGTCTTGAACTATCAATGGCGCCCACTCATGGCGGCTTCTCTTTCGAACTTACAGGAGCGCCGGAATCAGGTCTGCGCCGCAGGTATTTAACCTCCTCACCGTTCTATTTTTCGTCGATTGCGGCTTGGCGACGGCAGCCTGTTGCTCTCGTCGCTCCAGGACCATCGGCGCCGCCCACTTGCGGCGGCTTCTCCTTTCGAAATCACGGAAGCGCCGGAGTCGGGTCTGCGCTGCTGGTATATAACCTGCCTCGCCGTATGTTTTATTGATTGCGGCTTGGCAACGGCCTGCCTGTTGCTTTCTCGTCTTGAGACCATCAATGGCGCCCACTACGCGGCGGCTTCTCCTTCGAACTTACAGAAGCGCCGGAGTCAGGCTCTGCGGTGCTGGTATATAGCCTCACTCACCCGTTGTCTTTTTTATTGATTCGCGGCATGGCAGCGGCAGCCTGTTGATTCCTCGTGCCAGAACTATCAATGGCACCCACTCGCGGCGGGTTCTCTTTCTAGACTACAGACGCGCCGGATTGCAGTCTGCGCAGGAGGTATTTAGCCTCCTCATCGTTGATCTTTGTTATTGATTGCGGCTTGGCAGCGGCGGCCTGTTGCTTTCTCGATAACTCGAACCATCAATGGTGCCCGGTTGCGGCGGCTTCTCCTTCGAATTTACAGAAGGGCCGGAATCGGGTCTGCGCTGCTGGTATTTAGCCTCCTCACCGTTGTCTTTTTTGTTGATTGCGGTTTGGCCCCGGCAGCCTGTTGCTTTCGTCGTACTTGATCTATCAATTGCGCCCATTTGTTGCGGCGTCTCATTTCGAACTTACCGAAGCCGCCGGAATCGGGTCTGCGTCGCTGGTTATTTAACCTCCTCACCGTTGTATTTTTTTATTGATTGCGGGCTTGGCAACGGCGGCCTGTTGCTTTCTCGTCTTGAACTGCATCAATGGCACCCACTCGCGGCGGCTACTCTTACGAACTTCCAGAAGCGGCGGAATCGGGTCTGCGGCGCAGGTATTTAACCTCCTCACTGTTGTATTTTTTGTTGGTTGCGGCTGTAACGGCCGCCTGTTGCTTTCTCGTCTTGAACTATCAATGGCGCCCATTTGCGGCAGCTTCTCCTTTGAACTTAAAGAAGCGCCAGGAATTGGGTCTGCGGTGCTGATTATTTAACCTCCTCACGTTGTATTTTTTATTGAATTGCGGCAACGCTGCCTGTTGCGCTGTTGCTGGTCTTGAGCCATGAATAGCACCCACTCGCGGCGAGCTTCACTAAGATCTTGCAGAAGCGGCGGAATCGGGTCTGCGCTGCAGGTATTTACTGCATCACTCACCGTTTTCTTTTGCCTGACTGATTGCGGCATGGCAGCAGCAGCCTGTTGCTTTCTCGTCCCGAACTATCAATGGCACCTACTCGCGGCAGGTTCTCTTTCGAACTTACAGAAGCGCCGGAATCGGTCTGCGCTACAGGTATTTAACCTCTCTCACCGTTGTCTTTTTATTGATTGCGGCTTGGCAACGACCGGCCTGTTGCTTTCTCGTCTCGAACTATCAATGGCGCCCTGTTGCGGTGGCTTCTCGCCTTCGAACTTACAGAAGCGCGGAATCGGGTCTGCCTGCTGGTATTTAACCTCCTCACCGTTGTCTTTTTATTGATTGCGGCTTGGCAACGGCCGCCTGTTGCTTTCTCGTCTTGAACTATCAATGGCGCCCAGTTACGGCGGCTTCTCCTTCGAACTACAGAAGGGCCGGAATCGGGATCTGCACTGCTGGTGTTAACCTCCTCACCGTTGTCTTTTTATTGATTGCGGCACGGCAGCAGCCTGTGTCTTTCTCGTCTTGAACTATCATGCGCCTATTCGCGGCAGCTTCTCTGACACTGATGCGCCGGAATGGGGTCTGCGCTGCGGTGCTTACCTCCTGCCGTCTGTACTGTTGATCGCGGCCTGGCAACGGCCTGTTGCTTTCTCGATAGCAACTATCAATGGCACCCATTTGCGGCGGCTTCTCCTTCGAACTTACAGAAGGGCCGGAATCGGGTCTGCGCTGCTGGTGTTAAACCCCTCACCGTTGTCTTTTTATTGATTGCAGCTTGGCAACGGCAGCCTGTTGCTTTCTCGTCTTGGAACTATCAATGGCGCCCTTTTGCGGCGGCTTCTCCTTCGGAACTTACAGAAGGGCAGAATCGGGTCTGCGCTGCTGGTATTAGCCCTCTCACCGTTGTCTTTTTTATTGATTGCGGCTTGGCAACGGCAGCCTGTTGCTTTCTCGTCTTGAACTATCAATGGCGCCCATTTGCGGCGGCTTCTCCTTCGAACCTCTAGAAGGGCCGGAATCGGGTCTGCGCTGCTGGTGCTTACCCCCTCACCGTTGTCTTTTTTATTGATTGCGGCTTGGCAACTGCAGCCTGTTGCTTTCTCGTCTTGAACTATCAATGGCGCCCATTTGCGGCGGCTTCTCCTTCGAAATTACCAGAAGGGCCGGAATCGGGTCTGCGCTGCTGGTATGACCTCCCCTCACCGTTGTCTTTGTTGATTGCATTTGAGCAGCTAGCAGCAGCCTGTTGCTTTCTCGTCTTGAACTATCAATGGCGCCCATTTGCGGCGGCTTCTCCTTCGAACTTACAGAATGGCCGGAATCGGGTCTGCGCTGCTGGTATTTAACCTCCTCACCGTTGTCTTTTTTATTGATTGCGGCTTGGCAACTGCAGCCTGTTGCTTTCTCGTCTTGAACTATCAAATGGCGCCCATTTGCGGCGGCTTCTCTTTCGAACTTACATGAAGGGCCGGAATCGGGTCTGCGCTGCTGGTACATGACCCCCTCACCGTTGTCTTTTTTATTGGTTGCGGCTTGGCAGCGGCAGTCTGTTGCTTTCTCGTCTTGAACTATCAATGGCGCCCATTTGCGGCGGCTTCTCCTACGGACTTACAGATGCGCCGAATCGGGTCTGCGCTGCTGGTACTTAGCCTCCTCACCGTTGTCTTTTTTATTGATTGCGGCTTGGCAACGGCAGCCTGTTGCTTTCTCGTCTTGAACTATCAATGGCGCCCATTTGCGGCGGCTTCTCCTTCGAACTTACAGAAGGGCCGGAATCGGGTCTGCGCTGCTGGTATTTAGCCTCCTCACCATTGTCTTTTTTATTGATTGCAGCTTGCGCAACGGCAGCCTGTTGCTTTCTCGTCTTGAACTATCAATGGCGCCCATTTGCGGCAGCTTCTCCTCGAACTTACAGAAGGGCCGGAATCGGGTCTGCGCTGCTGGTATTTAGCCTCCTCACCGTTGTCTTTTTTAGTGATTGCGGCAGCAGCTGCAGCCTGTTGCTTTCTCGTCTTGAACTATCAAAGGCGCCCATTTGCGGCGGCTTCTCCTTCGAACTTACTGATGCGCCGGAATTGAGTCTGCGCTGCAGTACTTACCCTCCTCACCGTTGTCTTTTTATTGATTGCGGCTTGGCGGCTTCAGCCTGTTGCTTTCTCGTCTTGAACTATCAAAGGCGCCCATTTGCGGCGGCTTCTCCTTCGAACTTACTGATGCGCCGGAATCGAGTCTGCGCTGCAGGTACTTACCCTCCTCACCGTTGTCTTTTTTATTGATTGCGGCTTGGCAACTTCAGCCTGTTGCTTTCTTGTCTTGAACTATCAATGGCGCCCATTTGCGGCGGCTTCTCTTCGAACTTACAGAAGGGCCGGAATCGGGTCTGCGCTGCTGGTATTTAGCCTCCCACCGTTGTCTTTTTTGTTGATTGCGGCAACGGCAGCCTGTTGCTTTCTCGTCTTGAACTATCAATGGCACCCATTTGCGGCGGCTTCTCCTTCGAACTTACAGAAGGGCCAGAATCGGGTCTGCGCTGCTGGTACTTAGCCCCCTCACCATTGTCTTTTTTATTGATTGCGGCTTAGCAGCAGCAGCCTGTTGCTTTCTCGTCTTGAACTATCAATGGCGCCCATTTGCGGCGGCTTCTCCTTCGAACTTACAGAAGGGCCGGAATCGGGTCTGCGCTGCTGGTATTTAGCCTCCTCACCGTTGTCTTTTTTATTGATTGCGGCTTGGCAACTGCAGCCTATTGCTTTCTCGTCTTGAACTATCAAAGGCGCCCATTTGCGGCGGCTTCTCCTTCGAACTTACTGATGCGCCGGAATTGAGTCTGCTGCTGGTACTTAGCCCTCCTCACCGTTGTCTTTTTTATTGATTGCGGCTTGGCGGCTGCAGCCTGTTGCTTTCTCGCCTTGAACTATCAAAGGCGCCCATTTGCGGCGGCTTCTCCTTCGAACTTACTGATGCGCCGGGAAGTGAGTCTGCGCTGCAAGTGTTACCCTCCTCACTGTTGTCTTTTTTTATTGATTGCGCCTTGGCAACTTCAGCATGTTGCTTTCTTGTCTTGAACTATCAATGGCGCCCATTTGCGGCGGCTTCTCCTTCGAACTTACAGAAGCGCCAGAATCGGGTCTGCGCTGCTGGTATTTAGCCTCCTCACCGTTGTCTTTTTTATTGATTGCAGCTTGGCAACGCGCAGCCTGTTCGCTTTCGCGCTTGAACTATCAATGGCGCCAATTTGCGGCAGGTTCTCCTTCGAACTTACAGAAGGGCCGGAATCGGGTCTGCGCTGCTGGTATTTAGCCTCCTCACCGTTGTCTTTTTATTGATTGCGGCTTGGCAACTGCGGCCTGTTGCTTTCTCGTCTTGAACTATCAATGGCGCCCATTTGCGGCAGCTTCTCCTTCGAACTTACTGATGCGCCGGAATCGAGTCTGCGCCGTGCGATTACTACCACTCCTCACCGTTGTCTTTTTTATTGATTGCGGCAGCGGCACTGAGCCTGTTGCTTTCGAAGTCTTGAACTATCAATGGCGCCCAGTTGCGGCAGCTTCTCGCTCGAACTTACCGAAGGGCCGAATCGGTCTGCTGCTGGTATTTGCCTCCACGCGTTGTCTTTTTTATTGATTGCGGCTTGGCAGCTGCAGCCTGTTGCTTTGTCGTCTTGAGCTATCAATGGCGCCCATTTGCGGCGGCTTCTCCTTCGAACTTACAGAAGGGCCGGAATCGGGTCTGCGCTGCAGGTATTTAGCCCCCTCACCGTTGTCTTTTTTATTGATTGCGGCTTGGCAACTGCAGCCTGTTGCTTTCTCGTCTTGAACTATCAATGGCGCCCATTTGTGGCGGCTTCTCCTTCGAACTTACAGAAGGGCCGGAATCGGGTCTGCACTGCTGGTAGTTAGCCCCCTCACCGTTGTCTTTTTTATTGATTGCGGCTTGGCAACTGCAGCCTGTTGCTTTCTCGTCTTGAACTATCAATGGCGCCCATTTGCGGCGGCTTCTCCTTCGAACTTACAGAAGGGCCGGAATCGGGTCTGCGCTGCTGGTATTTCGCCTCCTCACCGTTGTCTTTTTTATTGATTGCGGCTTGGCAACTGCAGCCTGTTGCTTTCTCGTCTTGAACTATCAAAGGCGCCCATTTGCGGCGGCTTCTCCTTCGAACTTACTGATGCGCCGGAATTGAGTCTGCGCTGCAGGTACTTACCCTCCTCACCGTTGTCTTTTTTATTGATTGCGGCTTGGCAACTGCAGCCTGTTGCTTTCTCGCCTTGAACTATCAAAGGCGCCCATTTGCGGCGGCTTCTCCTTCGAACTTACTGATGCGCCGGAATTGAGTCTGTGCTGCAGGTACTTACCCTCCTCACCATTGTCTTTTTTATTGATTGCGCCTTGGCAACTTCAGCCTGTTGCTTTCTTGACTTGAACTATCACTAACGCCCATTTGCGGCGGCTTCTCCTTCGAACTTACAGAAGCGCCAGAATCGGGTCTGCGCTGCTGGTATTTTGCCTCCTCACCGTTGTCTTTTTTATTGATTGCAGCTTGGCCACGGCAGCCTGTTCCTTTCGCTTCTTGAACTATCAATGGCGCCAATTTGCGGCAGCTTCTCCTTCGAACTTACAGAAGGGCCGGAATCGGGTCTGCGCTGCTGGTAATTAGCCTCCTCACCGTTGTCTTTTTAATTGATTGCGGCTTGGCAACTGCAGCCTTTTGCTTTCTCGTCTTGAACTATCAATGGCGCCCATTTGCGGCGGCTTCTCCTTCGAACTTACTGATGCGCCGGAATCGAGTCTGCGGTGCAGTTACTTACCCTCCTCACCGTTGTCTTTTTTTATTGATTGCGGCTTGGCAACTGCAGCCTGTTGCTTTCAAGTCTTGAACTATCAATGGCGCCCAGTTGCGGCGGCTTCTCCTTCGAACTTACAGAAGGGCCGGAATCGGGTCTGCACTGCTGGTATTTTGCCTCCACACCGTTGTCTTTTTTATTGATTGCGGCTTGGCAACTGCGGCCTGTTGCTTTGTCGTCTTGAACTATCAATGGCACCCATTTGCGGCGGCTTCTCCTTCGAACTTACAGAAGGGCCGGAATCGGGTCTGCGCTGCTGGTATTTAGCCCCTCACCGTTGTCTTTTTTATTGATTGCGGCTTGGCAACTGCAGCCTGTTGCTTTCTCGTCTTAAACTATCAATGGCGCCCATTTGTGGCGGCTTCTCCTTCGAACTTACGAAGGGCCGGAATCGGGTCTGCACTGCTGGTAGTTAGCCCCTCACCGTTGTCTTTTTTATTGATTGCGGCTTGGCAACTGCAGCCTGTTGCTTTCTCGTCTTGAACTATCAATGGCGCCCATTTGCGGCGGCTTCTCCTTCGAACTTACAGAAGGGCCGGAATCGGGTCTGCGCTGCTGGTATTTACGCCCCCTCACCGTTGTCTTTTTTATTGATTGCGGCTGGCAGCTGCAGCCTGTTGCTTTCTCGTCTTGAACTATCAATGGCGCCCATTTGCGGCGGCTTCTCCTTCGAACTTACAGAAGGGCCGGAATGGGGTGTGCGCTGCTGGTATTTAGCCTCCTCACCGTTGTCTTTTTTATTGATTGCAGCTTGGCAACTGCAGCCTGTTGCTTTCTCGTCTTGAACTATCAATAGCGCCCATTTGCGGCAGCTTCTCCTTCGAACTTACAGAAGCGCCGTAATTGGGTCGGAGCTGCAGGTATTTAACCTCCTCACTGTTGTCTTTTTATTGATTGCGGCTTGGCAACGGCAGCCTGTTGCTTTCTCGTGTTGAACTATCAATGGCACCCACTCGTGGCGGCTTCTCTTTCGAACTTACAGAAGCGGGGGAATCGGGTCTGCGCCGCAGGTATTTAACATCCTCACTGTTGCATTTTTTACTGGTGGCGGCTTAGAAACGGCCGCATGTTGCTTTCTCGTCTTGAACTATCAATGGCGCCAATTTGGGGCAGCTTCTCCTTCGAACTTACAGAAGGGCCGGAATCGGGTCTGCGCTGCTGGTATTTAGCCTCCTCACCGTTGTCTTTTTAATTGATTGCGGCTTGGCAACTGCAGCCTGTTGCTTTCTCGTCTTGAACTATCAATGGCGCCCATTTGCGGCGGCTTCTCCTTCGAACTTACTATGCGCCGGAATCGAGTCTGCGGTGCAGTTACTTACACTCCTCACCGTTGTCTTTTTTATTGATTGCGGCTTGGCAACTGCAGCCTGTTGCTTTCAAGTCTTGAACTATCAATGGCGCCCAGTTGCGGCGGCTTCTCCTTCGAACTTACAGAAGGGCCGGAATCGGGTCTGCGCTGCTGGTATTTAGCCTCCACACCGTTGTCATTTTTATTGATTGCGGCTTGGCAACTGCAGCCTGTTGCTTTCTCGTCTTGAACTATCAATGGCGCCCATTTGTGGCGGCTTCTCCTTCGAACTTACAGAAGGGCCGGAATCGGGTCTGCACTGCTGGTAGTTAGCCCCCTCACCGTTGTCTTTTTTATTGATTGCGGCTTGGCAACTGCAGCCTGTTGCTTTCTCGTCTTGAACTATCAATGGCGCCCATTTGCGGCGGCTTCTCCTTCGAACTTACAGAAGGGCCGGAATCGGGTCTGCACTGCTGGTATTTAGCCCCCTCACCGTTGTCTTTTTTATTGATTGCGGCTTGGCAACTGGCAGCCTGTTGCTTTCTCGTCTTGAACTATCAATGGCGCCCATTTGCGGCGGCTTCTCCTTCGAACTTACAGAAGGGCCGGAATCGGGTCTGCGCTGCTGGTATTTAGCCTCCTCACCGTTGTCTTTTTTATTGATTGCGGCTTGGCAACTGCAGCCTGTTGCTTTCTCGTCTTGAACTATCAATGGCGCCCATTTGCGGCGGCTTCTCCTTCGAACTTACAGAAGGGCCGGAATGGGGTCTGCGCTGCTGGTATTTCGCCTCCTCACCGTTGTCTTTTTTATTGATTGCGAGCTTGGCAACGGCAGCCTGTTGCTTTCTCGTCTTCAACTATCAATGGCGCCCATTTTCGGCGGCTTCTCCTTCGAACTTACAGAAGCGCCGTAATCGGGTCTGCGCTGCTGGTATTTAACCTCCTCACCGTTGTATTTTTATTGATTGCGGCTTGGCAACGGCAGCCTGTTGCTTTCTCGTCTTGAACTATCAATGGCGCCCACTCGCGGAGGGTTCTCTTTCGAACTTACAGGAGCGCCGGAATCAGGTCTGCGCTGCAGATATTTAACCTCCTCACCGTTCTATTTTTTATTGATTGCGGCTTGGCGACAGCAGCCTGTTGCTTTCTCTCTAGAACTATCAATGCCGCCCACTTGCGGTGGCTTCTCTTTCGAAATTACTGAAGCGCCGGAATCGGGTCTGCGCTGCTGGTATATAACCTCCTCACCGTTGTTTTTATTGATTGCGGCTTGGCAACGGCCGCCTGTTGCTTTCTCGTCTTGAACTATCAATGGCGCCCACTAGCGGCGGCTTCTCCTTCGAACTTACAGAAGCGCCGGAATCGGCTCTGCGGTGCTTATATTTAACCTCCTCACCATTGTCTTTTTTATTGATTGCGGCTTGGCAACGGCAGTTTGTTGATTTCTCGTCTTGAACTATCAATGGCACCCACTCGCGGCGGGTTCTCTTTCTAACTTACAGACGCGCCGGATTGCAGTCTGCGCTGGAGGTATTTAACCTCCTCATCGTTGTCTTTGTTATTGATTGCGGCTTGGCAGCGGCAGCCTGTTGCTTTCTCGTCTTGAACTATCAATGGTGCCCAGTTGCGGCGGCTTCTCCTTCGAATTTACAGAAGGGCCGGAATCGGGTCTGCGCTGCTGGTATTTAACCTCCTCACCGTTGTCTTTTTTATTGATTGCGGTTTGGCCCCGGCAGCCTGTTGCTTTCTCGTCTTGATCTATCAATTGCGCCCATTTGTTGCGGCGTCTCATTCGAACTTACCGAAGCGCCGGAATCGGGTCTGCGTTGCTGGTATTTAACCTCCTCACCGTTGTATTTTTTTATTGATTTCGGCTTGGCAACGGCAGCCTGTTGCTTTCTCGTCTTGAACTATCAATGGCACCCACTCGCGGCGGCTTCTCTTTCGAACTTCCAGAAGCGGCGGAATCGGGTCTGCGGCGCAGGTATTTAACCTCCTCACTGTTGTATTTTTTATTGGTTGCGGCTTAGCAACGGCCGCCTGTTGCTTTCTCGTCTTGAACTATCAATGGCGCCCATTTGCGGCAGCTTCTCCTTTGAACTTAAAGAAGCGCCGGAATTGGGTCTGCGGTGCTGGTATTTAACCTCCTCACCGTTGTATTTTTTATTGATTGCGGCTTGGCAACGGCAGCCTGTTGCTTTCTGGTCTTGAACCATGAATAGCACCCACTCGCGGCGGCTTCTCTTTCGATCTTACAGAAGCGGCGGAATCGGGTCCGCGCTGCAGGTATTTAACCTCCTCACCGTTTTCTTTTGTATTGATTGCGGCTTGGCAGCGGCAGCCTGTTGCTTTGTCGTCTTGAACTATCAATGGCACCTACTCGCGGCGGGTTCTCTTTCGAACTTACAGAAGCGCCGGAATCGGGTCTGCGCTACAGGTATTTAACCTCCTCACCGTTGTCTTTTTATTGGTTGCGGCAACGGCGACGCCTGTTGCTTTCTCGTCTTGAACTATCAATGGCGCCCAGTTACGGCAGCTTCTCTTTCGAGCTTACAGAAGCGCCGGAATCGGATCTGCGCTGCTGGTATTGAATCTCCTCACCATTGTCTTTTTTATTGATTGCGGCTTGGCAACGGCCGCCTGTTGCTTTCTCGTCTTGAACTATCAATGGCGCCCAGTTCCGGCGGCTTCTCCTTCGAACTTACAGAAGGGCCGGAATCGGGTCGGTGCTGCTGGTATTTCACCTCCTCACCGTTGACTTTTTTTTTTTTATTGCGGCTTGGCAACTGCAGGCCTGTTGCTTTCTCGTCTTGAACTATCAAAAACGCCCATTTGCGGCGGCTTCTCCTTCGAACTTACTGATGCGCCGGAATTGAGTCTGCGATGCAGGTACTTACCCTCCTCACCGTTGTCTTTTTTATTGATTGCGGCTTGGCAACTTCAGCATGTTGCTTTCTATGTCTTCAACTATCAATGGCACCCATTTGCGGCGGCTTCTACTTCGAAATTACAGAAGGGCCAGAATCGGGTCTGCGCTGCTGGTATGAAGCCTCCTCACCATTGTCTTTTTTATTGATTGCAGCTTGGCAACGGCAGCCTGTTCCTTTCGCGTCTTGAACTATCAATGGCGCCCTGTTGCGGCGGCTTCTGCTTCGAACTTACAGAGGGGCCGGAATCGGGTCTGCGCTGCTGGTATTTCGCCCCCTCACCGTTGTCTTTTTATTGATTGCAGCTTGGCAACGGCAGTCTGTTGCTTTCTCGTCTTGAACTATCAATGGCGCCCATTTGCGGCAGCTTCTCTTTCGAACTTACTTATGCGCCGGAATTGAGTCTGCGCTGCAGGTACTTACTCTCCTCACCGTTGTCTTTTTATTGATTGCAGCTTGGCAACAGCAGCCTGTTGCTTTCTCGATCTTGAACTATCAATGGCACCTATTTGCGGCAGCTTCCTAACGAACTTACGGAAGGGCTGGAATCAGGTCTGCGCTGCTGCCGCTCAGCCTCCTCACCATTGTCTTTTTTATTGATTGCAGCTTCGCAACGGCAGCCTATTGCTTTCTCGTCTTGGAACTATCAATGGCCCCCATTTGCGGCGGCTTCTCCTTCGAACTTACAGAAGGGCCGTAATCGGGTCTGTGCTGCTGGTATTTTTCCTCCTTACTGTTGTCTTTTTTATTGATTGCGGCTTGGCAACTGCAGCCTGTTGCTTTCTCGTCTTGAACTATCAAAGGCGCCCATTTGCGGCGGCTTCTCTTTCGAACTTACTGATGCGCCGGAATTGAGTCTGCGCTGCAGGTACATACCCTCCTCACCGTTGTGTTTTTTATTGATTGCGGCTTGGGAACTGCAGCCTGTTGCTTTCTCGTCTTGAACTATCAAAAACGCCTATTTGCGGCGGCTTCTGCTTCGAACTTACTGATGCGCCGGAATTGAGTCTCGCGATGCAGGTACTTACCCTCCTCACCGTTGTCTTTTTTATTGATTGCGGCTTGGCAACTTCAGCATGTTGCTTTCTTGTCTTCAACTATCAATGGCGCCCATTTGCGGCGGCTTCTACTTCGAAATTACAGAAGGGCCAGAATCGGGTCTGCGCTGCTGGTATGAAGCCTCCTCACCATTGTCTTTTTTATTGATTGCAGCTTGGCAACGGCAGCCTGTTCCTTTCGCGTCTTGAACTATCAATGGCGCCAATTTGCGGCAGCTTCTCCTTCGAACTTACAGAAGGGCCGGAATCGGGTCTGCGCTGCTGGTATTTAGCCTCCTCACCGTTGTCTTTTTAATTGATTGCGGCTATGGCAACTGCAGCCTGTTGCTTTCTCGTCTTGAACTATCAAAGGCGCCCATTTGCGGTGGCTTCTCCTTCGAACTTACTGATGCGCCGGAATTGAGTCTGCGCTGCAGGTACTTACCCTCCTCACCGTTGTCTTTTTTATTGATTGCGGCTTGGCAACTGCAGCCTGTTGCTTTCTCGTCTTGAACTATCAAAGGCGCCCATTTGCGGCGGCTTCTCCTTCGAACTTACTGATGCGCCGGAATTGAGTCTGTGCTGCAGGTACTTACCCTCCTCACCATTGTCTTTTTTTTTATTGCGCCTTGGCAACTTCAGCCTGTTGCTTTCTTGTCTTGAACTATCACTGGCGCCCATTTGCGGTGGCTTCTCCTTCGAACTTACAGAAGCGCTAGAATCGGTCTGCGCTGCTGGTATTCAGCCTCCTCACCGTTGTCTTTTTCATTGATTGCAGCTTGGCCACGGCAGCCTGTTCCTTTCGCTTCTTGAACTATCAGTGGCGCCAATTCGCGGCAGCTTCTCCTTCGAACTTACAGAAGGGCCGGAATCGGGTCTGCGCTGCTGGTATTTAGCCTTCCTCACCGTTGTCTTTTTAATTGATTGCGGCTTGGCAACTGCAGCCTGTTGCTTTCTGCGTCTTGAACTATCAATGGCGCCCATTTGTGGCGGCTTCTCCTTTGAACTTACAGAAGGGCCGGAATCGGGTCTGCACTGCTGGTAGTTAGCCCCCTCACCGTTGTCTTTTTTATTGATTGCGGCTTGGCAACTGCGGCCTGTTGCTTTGTCGTCTTGAACTATCAATGGCGCCCATTTGCGGCGGCTTCTCCTTCGAACTTACAGAAGGGCCGGAATCGGGTCTGCGCTGCTGGTATTTCGTTCCTCACCGTTGTCTTTTTTATTGATTGCGGCTTGGCAACTGCAGCCTGTTGCTTTCTCGTCTTGAACTATCAATGGCGCCCATTTGCGGCGGCTTCTCCTTCGAACTTACAGAAGGGCCGGAATGGGGTGTGCGCTGTTGGTATTTAGCCCCCTCACCGTTGTCTTTTTTATTGATTGCAGCTTGGCAACTGCAGCCTGTTGCTTTCTCGTCTTGAACTATCAATAGCGCCCATTTCGGCAGCTTCTCCTTCGAACTTACAGAAGCGCCGTAATTGGGTCGGCGCTGCAGGTATTTAACCTCCTCACTGTTGCATTTTTACTGGTGGCGGCTTAGAAACGGCCGCATGTTGCTTTCTCGTCTTGAACTATCAATGGCGCCCATTTGCGGCGGCTTCTCCTTTGAACTAAGGAAGCGCCGGAATCGGGTCTGCGGTGCTGGTATTTAACCGCCTCACCGTTGTATTTTTTATTGATTGCGGCTTGGCAACGGCAGCCTGTTGCTTTCTCGTCTTGAACTATCAATGGCACCCACTCGCGGAGGGTTCTCTTTCGAACTTACAGGAGCGCCGGAATCAGGTCTGCGCTGCAGATATTTAACCTCCTCACCGTTCTATTTTTTATTGATTGCGGCTTGGCAACGGCGGCCTGTTGCTTTCTCCTCTAGAACTATCAATGCCGCCCACTCGCGGTGGCTTCTCTTTCGAACTTACTGAAGCGCCGGAATCGGGTCTGCGCTGCCGGTATATAACCTCCTCACCGTTGTTTTTTATTGATTGCGGCTTGGCAACGGCCGCCTGTTGCTTTCTCGTCTTGAACTATCAATGGCGCCCACTAGCGGCGGCTTCTCCTTCGAACTTACAGAAGCGCCGGAATCGGCTCTGCGGTGCTGGTATTTAACCTCCTCACCGTTGTCTTTTTTATTGATTGCGGCTTGGCAACGGCAGTTTGTTGATTTCTCGTCTTGAACTATCAATGGCACCCACTCGCGGCGGGTTCTCGTTCGAACTTACAGACGCGCCGGATTGCAGTCTGCGCTGCAGGTATTTAACCTCCTCATCGTTGTCTTTGTTATTGATTGCGGCTTGGCAGCGGCAGCCTGTTGCTTTCTCGTCTTGACCTATCAATGGTGCCCAGTTGCGGCGGCTTCTCCTTCGAATTTACAGAAGGGCCGGAATCGGGTCTGCGCTGCTGGTATTTAACCTCCTCACCGTTGTCTTTTTTATTGATTGCGGTTTGGCCCCGGCAGCCTGTTGCTTTCTCGTCTTGATCTATCAATTGCGCCCATTTGTTGCGGCGTCTCATTCGAACTTACCGAAGCGCCGGAATCGGGTCTGCGTTGCTGGAATTTAACCTCCTCACCGTTGTATTTTTTATTGATTGCGGCTTGGCAACGGCAGCCTGTTGCTTTCTCGTCTTGAACTATCAATGGCACCCACTCGCGGCGGCTTCTCTTTCCAACTTACTGAAGCGCGGAATCGGGTCTGCGTTGCTGGTATTTAACCTCCTCACCGTTGTATTTTTTTATTGATTGCGGCTTGGCAACGGCAGCCTGTTGCTTTCTCGTCTTGAACTATCAATGGCACCCACTCGCGGCGGCTTCTCTTTCGAACTTCCAGAAGCGGCGGAATCGGGTCTGCGGCGCAGGTATTTAACCTCCTCACTGTTGTATTTTTTATTGGTTGCGGCTTAGCAACGGCCGCCTGTTGCTTTCTCGTCTTGAACTATCAATAGCGCCCATTTGCGGCAGCTTCTCCTTTGAACTTAAAGAAGCCCCGGAATTGGGTCTGCGGTGCTGGTATTTAACCTCCTCACCGTTGTATTTTTTATTGATTGCGGCTTGGCAACGGCAGCCTGTTGCTTTCTGGTCTTGAACCATCAATAGCACCCACTCGCGGCGGCTTCTCTTTCGATCTTACAGAAGCGGCGGAATCGGGTCTGCGCTGCAGGTATTTAACCTCCTCACCGTTTTCTTTTGTATTGATTGCGGCTTGGCAACGGCAGCCTGTTGCTTTCCCGTCTTGAACTATCAATGGCACCTACTCGCGGCGGCTTCTCTTTCCAACTTACTGAAGCGGCGGAATCGGGTCTGCGCTGCAGGTATTTAACCTCCTCACCGTTGTCTTTTGTATTGATTGCGGCTTGGCCCCGGCAGCACTGTTCGCTTTTTCGTCTTGAACTATCAATGGCGCCCATTTGCGGCGGCTTCTCCTTTGAACTTACGAAGCGCCGGAATCGGGTCTGCGGTGCTGGTATTTACCATCCTCACCGTTGTATTTTTTATTGATTGCGGCTTGGGAATGGCAGCCTGTTGCTTTCGCATCTTGAACCATCAATAGCGCCCACTCGCGGCGGCTTCTCTTTCGAACTTACTGAAGCGGCGGAATCGGGTCTGCGCTGCAGGTATTTCAACCTCCTCACCGTTGTCTTTTGTATTGATTGCGGCTTGGCCGCCGGCAGCCTGTTGCTTTTCGTCTTGAACTATCAATGGCGCACATTTGCTGCGGCTTCTCCTTCGAACTTACCGAAGCGCCGGAATCGGGTCCTGCGGTGCTGGTATTTAACCTCCTCACCCGTTGTATTTTTTATTGCGGCAACGGCAGCCCGTTGGTTTCTCGTCTTGAACCATCAATAGCACCCACTCGCGGCGGCTTCTCCTTCGAACTTACATGAAGCGACGGAATCTGGTCTGCGCCGCAGGTATTTAACCTCCTCACTGTTGTATTTTTTTATTGGTTGCGGCTTAGCAACGGCCGCCTGTTGCTTTCTCGTCTTGAACTATCAATGGCGCCCATTTGCGGCAGCTTCTCCTTTGAACTTACAAAAAGCGCCGGAATCGGGTCTGCACTGCAGGTATTTAACCTCCTCACCGTTTTCTTTTGTATTGATTGCGGCTTGGCAACGGCAGCCATTGCTTTCTCGTCTTGAACTATCAATGGCACCCACTCTGCGGCGGCGTTCTCTTTCGAACTTACAGAAGCGCCGGAATTGGGTCTGCGCTGCAGGTATTTAACCTCCTCACCGTTGTATTTTTTATTGATTGCGGCTTGGCAACGCAGCCTGTTGCTTTCTCGTCTTGAACCATCAATGGCGCCCACTTTCGGCGGGTTCTCTTTCGAACTTACAGAATCGCCGGAATCGGGTCTGCGGTGCTAGTATGTTAACCTCTCACCGTTGTATTTTTATTGATTGCGGCTTGGCAACGGCAGTCTGTTGATTTCTCGTCTTCAACCATCAATGGCACCAACTCGCGGCAGCTTCTCTTCCCAACTTACAGAAGCGCCGGAATCGGGTCTGCCGTGCTGGTATTTAACTCTCACCGTTGTATTTTTATTGATTGCGGCTTTGCAACGGCAGCCTGTTGCTTTCTCGTCTTGAACCATCAATGGCACCCACTCGCGGCGGTTCTCCTTCGAACTTACTTCTCCTTCAAACTTACTGAGGCGCCGGAATAGGATCTGCGGTGCTAGTATTTAACCTCCTCACCGTTGTCTTTTTATTGATTGCGGCTTGGCAACGGCAGCCTGTTGCTTTCTCGTCTTGAACCATCAATGGCACCCACTCGCGGCGGCTTCTCTTTCGAACTTACAGAAGCGCCGGAATCGGCTCTGCGGTGCTGGTATTTAGCCTCCTCACCATTGCATTTTTATTGATTGCGGCTTGGCAACGGCAGCCTGTTGCTTTCTCGTCTTGAACCATCAATGGCACCCACTCGCGGCAGCTTCTCCTTCGAACTTACAGAAGCGCCGGAATGATCTGCGGTGCTGGTATTTAACCTCCTCACCGTTGTCTTTTTATTGATTGCGGCTTGGCAACTGCAGCCTGTTGCTTTCTGTCTAGAACCATCAATGGCACCCACTCGCGGCGGCTCTTCCAACTTACAGAAGTGCGGTTCGGGTCTGCGGTGCTGGTATTTAACCTCCTCACCGTTGTATTTTTTATTGATTGCGGCTTGGCATCGGCAGCCTGTTACTTTCTCGTCTTGAACTATCAATGGCGCCCAGTTGCGGCGGCTTTCTGCGAACTTACAGAAGGTCGGAATCGGATCTGCGGTGCTGGTATTTAACCTCCCACCGTTGTCTTTTTATTGCGGCTTGGCAACGGCAGCCTGTTGCTTTCGTCTTGAACCAGCAATGGCACCCACTCGCGGCGGCTTCTCTTTCGAACTTACAGAAGCGCCGGAATCGGGTCTACGCTTCAGATATTTAACCTCCTCACCGTTGTATTTTATTGATTGCGGCTTGGCAACGGCAGCCTGTTGCTCGTCTTGAACTATCAATGGCGCCCAGTTGCGGCGGCTTCTCCTTCGAACTTACAGAAGCGCCGGAATCGGGTCTGTGGTGCTGGTATTTAACCTTCTCACCGTTGTATTTTTATTGGTTGCGGCTTAGCAACGGCCGCTTGTTGCTTTCTCGTCTTGAACTATCAATGAAGCCCCTTTGCGGTGGCTTCTCCTTTGAACTTAAAGAAGCGCCGGAATCGGGTCTGCGGTGCTGGTATTTAACCTCCTCACCATTGTCTTTTTTTTATTGCGGCTTGGCAACGGCAGCCTGTTGCTTTCTCGTCTTGAACTATCAATGGCGCTTAGTTGCGGCGGCTTAACCTTCGAACTTACAGAAGCGCCGGAATCGGGTCTGCGGTGCTTGTATTTAACCTCCTCACCGTTGTATTTTTTATTGGTTGCGGCTTAGCAACGGCCGCCTGTTGGTTTCTCGTCTTGAATATCAATGGCGCCCACTCGTGGCGGGTTCTCTTTCGAACTTACAGAAGCGCCGGAATCGGGTCTGCGCTGCAGGTATTTAACCTCCTCACCATTGTATTTTTTATTGATTGCGGCATGGCAACGGCAGCCTGTTGCTTTCTCGTCTTGAACTATCAATGGCGACCAGTTGCGGCGGCTTCTCCTTCGAACTTACAGAAGCGCCGGAATCGGCTCTGCGGTGCTGGTATTTAACCTCCTCACCGTTGTCTTTTTTATTGATTGCGGCTTGGCTATGGCAGCCTGTTGCTGTCTCGTCTTGAACCATCAATGGCACCCACCTGACGGCTTCTCTTTCCAACTTACAGAAGCGCCGGAATCGGGTCTGCGGTGCTGGCATTTAACCTCCTCACCGTTGCTATTTTTTATTGCGGCTTGGCAACGGCAGCCTGTTGCTTTCTCGTCTTGAACTATCAATGGCGCCTAGTTGCGGCGGCTTCTCCTTCGAACTTACAGAAGCGCCGGAATCGGGTCTGTGGTGCCGGTATTTAACCTCCTCACCGTTGCATTTTTTATTGGTTGCGGCTTAGCAACGGCCGCTTGTTGCTTTCTCGTCTTGAACTATCAATGGCGCCCCTTTGCCGGTGGCTTCTCCTTTGAACTTAAAGAAGCGCCGGAATCGGGTCTGCGGTGCTGGTATTTAACCTCCTCACCGTTGTCTTTTTTTATTGCGGCTTGGCAACGGCAGCCTGTTGCTTTCTCGTCTTGAACTATCAATGGCGCTTGGTTGCGGCGGCTTAACCTTCGAACGTACAGAAGCGCCGGAATCGGGTCTGCGGTGCTTGTATTTAACCTCCTCACCGTTGTATTTTTTATTGGTTGCGGCTTAGCAACGGCCGCCTGTTGGTTTCTCGTCTTGAACTATCAATGGCGCCCACTCGCGGCGGGTTCTCTTTCGAACTTACAGAAGCGCTGGAATCGGGTCTGCGCTGCAGGTATTTAACCTCCTCACCATTGTATTTTTTATTGATTGCGGCATAGCAACGCAGCCTGTTGCTTTCTCGTCTTGAACTATCAATGGCGACCAGTTGCGGCGGCTTCTCCTTCGAACTTACAGAAGCGCCGGAATCGGCTCTGCGGTGCTGGTATTTAATCCTCCTCACCGTTGTCTTTTATTGATTGCGGCTTGGCTACGGCAGCCTGTTGCTCTCTCGTCTTGAACCATCAATGGCACCAACTTGCGGCGGCTTCTCTTTCAACTTACAGAAGCGCCGGAATCGGGTCCTGCGGTGCTGGCATTTAACCTCCTTACCGTTGTTTTTTATTGCGGCTTGGCAACGGCAGCCTGTTGCTTTCTCGTCTTGAACCATCAATGGCACCCACTCGCGGCGGCTTCTCCTTCGAACTTACAGAAGCGGCGGAATCGCTCTGCGGTGCTGGTATTTAACCTCACTCCGCGTTGTATCTTTTATTGATTGCGGCTTGGCTACGGCAGCCCTGTTGCTTTCTCGTCTTGAACCATCAATAGCACCACTCGCGGCGGCTTCTCTTTCCAACCTACAGAAGCGCCGGAATCGGGTCTGCGGTGCTGGCATTTAACCTCCTCACCGTTGTATTTTTTTTGATTGCGGCTTGGCAACGGCGGCCTGTTGCTTTCTCGTCTTGAACCATCAATGGCACCCACTCGCGGCGGCTTCTCCTTCGAACTTACAGAAGCGCCGGAATCGGCTCTGCGGTGCTGGTATTTAACCTCCTCACCGTTGTATCTTTTATTGATTGCGGCTGGCAGCGGCAGCCTGTTGCTTTCTCGTCTTGAACCATCAATGGCACCCACTCGCAGCGGCTTCTCCTTCAGAACACTGAGGCGCCGGAATCGGATCTGCGGTGCTAGAATTTAACCTCCTCACCGTTGTCTTTTTATTGATTGCGGCTTGGCAACTGCAGCCTGTTGCTTTCTAGTCTAGAACCATCAATGGCACCACTCGCGGCGGCTTCTCTTCGACCACAGAAGCGCCGGATTCGAGTCTGCGGTGCTGGTATTTAACCTCCTCACCGTTGTATTTTTATTGATTGCGGCTTGGCAACGGCAGCCTCGGTACTTTCTCGTCTTGAACTATCAATGGCGCCCAGTTGCGGCGGCTTCTCCTTCGAACTTACAGAAGGGCCGGAATCGGATCTGCGGTGCTGGTATTTAACCTCCTCACCGTTGTATGTTTTATTGATTGCGGCTTGGCAACCGCAGCCTGTTGCTTTCTCGTCTTGAAACATCAATGGCACCATTCGCGGCGGGTTCTCTGTCGAACTTACAGAAGCGCCGGAATCGGGTCTGCGGTGCTGGTATTTAGCCTCCTCACCGTTGTATTTTTATTGATTGCGGCATTGGCAACGGCAGCCTGTTGATTTCTAATCTTGATCTATCGTTGGCTCCCTCGCGGCGGGTTCTCTTTCGAACTTACAGAAGCGCCGGAATGGAGTCTGCGCTGCAGGTATTTAACCTCCTCATCGTTGTCTTTTTTATTGATCGCGGCTTGCCAACGGCAGCCTGCTGCTTTCTCGTCTTGAAACATCCGTGGCTCCCACTCGCGGCGGCTTCTCCTTCGAACTTACAGAAGCGCCGGAATCGGCTCTGTGGTGCTGGTATTTAACCTCCTCACCGTTGTCTTTTTTATTGATTGCGGCTTGGCAACGGCAGCTTGTTGATTTCTCGTCTTGAATAGGGTGCCTACATGTCTGTCTGTCTCAGGGTGAAGACATCCATTGTTGCACTGAATAGACAGCGCCTGCCGCTCTCGCGCACCCGTCCATGACTTGGGCGATAAAATGGCGTCTGCATTAGCCAAAACTCCGCGCTCGAGCTGAGTGACACCGTATTGCGCGCACCTCAAATGCATAAAAAAACGATTGGGCGTGAAAATGGCTGAGATGTCACCACTCAAGCAAAAGCGCGCGTGTGTATGAAGGCACTCTAGTCTTGAACTATCAATGGCACCCACTCGCGGCGGGTTCTCTTTCGAACTTACAGAAGCTCCGGAATGGAGTCTGCGCTGCAGGTATTTAACCTCCTCATCGTTGTCTTTTTTATTGATTGCGGCTTGGCAACGGCAGCCTGTTGCTTTCTCGTCTTGAACTATCAATGGTGCCCAGGTGCGGCGGCTTCTCCTTTGAATTTACAGAAGGGCCGGAATCGGGTCTGCGCTGCAGGTATTTAACCTCCTCATTGTTGTCTCTTTATTGATCGCGGCTTGCCAACGGCAGCCCGTTGCTTTCTCGTTTGAACTATCAATGGCGCACATTTGTGGCGGCCTCTCCTTCGAACTTACAGATGCGCCGGAATGGAGTCTGCGCTGCGGGTATTTAACCTCTCACGGTCGTCTTTTTCATTGATTGCGGCTTGGCAACGGCAGCCGGTTGCTCTTTCGTCTTGAACAATCAATGGCACCCATTTGCGGCTGCTTCTCCTTGGAACTTACAGAAGCGCCGGAATCGGGTCTATGCTTTGTATCTCAGCCTCCTCACTGTTGTAGCTTTTTATTGGTTGCGGCAACAGCGCCGCATGTTGCTTTCTCGTCTTGAACTATCAATGGCGCTCTTTTGCGGTGGCTTCTTCTTCGAAGTTGAAGAAGCGCCGGAATCGGATCTGCGGTGCTGGTTTTTAACCTACTCACAGATGTCTTTTTTATTGGTGGTGTCTTGGTAACGGCAGCCTGTTGCTTTGTCGTCTTGAACAATCATAGCGCCCACTGGCGGCGGCTTCTCTTTCGAACGTACAGAGCGCCGGAATCAGGTCTGCGCTGCTGGTATTTAACCGCCTCACCGTTGTCTTTTTATTGATTGCGGCTTTACCCCGGCACCCTGTTGCTTTCTCGTCGTGAACTATTAATGGCGCCCACTCCGGCGGCTTCTCTTCGAACTTACAGAAGCGCCGGAATCAGGTTTGCGCTGCAGGTGTTTAACCTCCTCACCGTTAACCTCCTCACCGGTTACGACGCCAGGACGCCAGCAATGCCAGCGGCTGCCGCGCACACCTAGCTCCGTAGCCGCCCCAAGCAAAAACAAAAAAAAGTTTTCTTTCAATATATCTTGGGCGCCTGCAGTCCACGATCTTTCGCGAACAACACGTTAGTCGACCCGATCAGGCCTTGGACTCTGACTTGGCGGCGCATCTCTCCGCTGGCTGACACGAAACACCGTGAGGATTCGAGGCGGCCGCATGCGCCTCGGTAACATCACAGAAAGGATTCTGTCTTCCTACCACTGCTTCTCCTTCTCTCTTCGTACCTCTTTTTATGCCTTCTTTCTCAGGCGTTCAGACTTCAGGGGAGGGCCACAGGTGAAAGTTTCCGATTGCGCGTGCGGCGGGAAAGAACGCGGTCGACTTGATATCCGCTATTTTACAAGTCGAAATGTAATCGTAACCTCTGGTGGTTAGCAAGAAAAATCGAGATGGTTTCACATTTGGCGGATGTGGTCTGGATACGGATACAAAGTGTGCGGATGCGGATCGGATACGGATAAAATAATATAAAAGTTTGCAGATGCGGTTCGGATGCGGATACAAAGTCTGCAAATTCGGATCGGATGCGGATACTCAAACTGTTATCCGCGCAGGGCTGCACTTGCCGGTAAGGGGTGCGAACACAGTACTGCCTAGGATTAGTCCAACACGGTGAGGCTAAGGAGCCTCGTCAAAATAAGGTAAAGCATTGTATGTAGCGTAAAGTTACAGGACCCATTGAGCTGCGGCTGCACAATTCATATTTTACTGATGCGACGTTTTCGAATTTTTCTTTATGTTTATATGGATGATAATAATTGCTCACTATGTTATTTTTATGTGCTTTTGTTGTATAAAATTTTGTATTCTTTTTGTGCGTCATGACGCCTGCAATTTTATCACCTTATGTTTTTTGACTAGGTCTGTATGTATGCATGGCGTGTATCATGTATAGTGTGTTATTTATTCTGATTCACCAGTTATAATATTCGCGTTATCATTACTTTATTGTTACTTGACCCGGTATACGTTTTGTGCGTTTATGTCTGCATTATTGTTACTACGCCTCTTCGTTCGTTAGATTTTTAAATTTTCGGTATGCAAATGTTTTGCGTTGAGTAATTATTTAGTATGAATTTTATACTGCACTATTGTTAAGTGTTGGGGGGCAGGGGCCTGTCAAGCCGCAACTGCACTTTGTTCCCTGCTCCCTACACCATTTTGGAATGAATATATATATATATATATATATATATATATATATATATATATATATATATATATATATATATATATATATATATTTATTCCAGGTGTTTTTTAATCTTAACATATTTTTAAAAAAACATGAATGCTAGATTAATGCGGTCTGCGCAGGTGAGTTATACGGCCAGGGGTACATAATATAGGAGGCCAATCGTTACGATCAGTCGGCTAATTAGTAAGAATTTGTTAATGAACTTTTTAATTAATGAAAAATAGACATATAGTTCGAATTAGAAACTTGCTCAGCATCATCGAAAATCACTAAATCAGTCATTTTCATAACGACTTTGAACGCACGAGAAGCGTAGTAGTGCACTAAATTTAGCACTCATGGAGCACGTACAAAGCTAGCGGTTGAGATAAGGCGCCCGCGCAATTTTTCCGTCTCTTATCTAGCCCCAGCCTTGTACCTGCTCCACGAAGCGGTAACTTTAGTGCACTACTACGCTTCTCACGCGTTCAAAGTCGTTATAAAAATTACTGATTTAGTGGTTTTCAATTACGCTGAGCAAGTTTCTAATTGGAACTATATGTCTATTTTCATTAATTAAAAAGTTCATTAACGAATTTTAACTAATTAGCCGACTGATCATTACGATTAGCCTCCTATATTATGTCCCCTGGCCGTATAACTCACCTGCGCAGACCGCATTAACCTAGCTTTCATGGTTTGTTTTTAAAAATTCTGTTAAGCTCAAAAAAACACCTTGAATGTATATATGTATTTCCCACTCCAAAACCGTAAGGCCTCGCGCATTTTTACTGTAGCAAGACCGTGGTTTTCCAACTGCTGGACGATGCAAGCGCTCGTTCATTTCACCCTTTTATTTAATTTAATCTATATAAAAAATAAAACGCGAATGAAAAGCCTGTTGCAGAACTCCAGAAACCTTGACTCCAATCATGTCGCCTACAGCTTCGGTTTGAAAATAAATTCGCAACTTTCAGTGATGGTGGTACCGCGGTGTGAAAATCGCGATTTCTAGCTTGTGCATGCAGTCGGCTTGAAAAGTAGGCTGCTTGCCTACACCTTCCAGACATAAAAAATTAAACGCTCCAATACTGGTTGTGGGTAGAAGAATTCAGAATGACTTACGCGCCGTAGAGCCCAGCCTCGTACTGCTGCTCTACGACGATAATTCAGATGACAACCATTTAGTTAAGCGCCAGCGTGCTCTCTATATGTCGTGAAAGAAGCGATTGGTACCGGCAAGATACATTTCTTGCCCCCCATTGGAGACACCAGGCACGTGGTAGTTTAATTTTCAGCTGCCAAATATCCAAGAAAAACTTATGATTGCTTCGTCAGAAAATTGAAATTTTTCACATACAGTGAAGAAGATCATTACATTTTTATAGTGAGCAACGAAACGCCAAGGATCGTTACTAATTCCAGTGTTCGACACTCAGCAGAGAACAGGTTGTCCAACCGTTCCGGCGAGAAAAGTACATGGCGTCGTATTTCAACTTCAATGGTGTGTGTAAAAATCAAGGTAAAAGCTTGAAGTAGTCGTGTTCTTGCACCAACACCGCCATTGTTGACTGTCTGACACTGGGGTAAACTTGCTTTAATTGACAGAAAGAGGAGCAGTGTCAGCCTGTAAACTTTAACGCTGTTAGAAGACTTCGACTCTAAATAAACTCCATGTCACCTAAATCCCATAAAAACGTCACCACGCCCCCGTCTAACAAGGGCCCCTCTGTCAACATTGATCACATGATGTCACGATGGAATGAGTGGTATCCTTGTATCTGTAGGTGGTGACTTGAACATGCCATGAGCGGCCCACGCTGCTGAATGAAAGGACGATGCCTACATTTGTTGAAAGGGACCTCGTTGAAGACCGTGCAGGCAGTTGCGTTTGTAATTTTCGAGAATAGTGGACCACTTGAAGCATCTGGAGCACATGTCTTGTCTAATGTTAGGGTTGAAATAAACAATACGATGGCAGCTATTTCTTGACAGTCCTTGCAGCTGACCCTCCGCCTCCAACGCATGAATGGCAGTCCTCAATTTTCGCCTAGCATCATACAAACGAAGACCTCGTGGATTGCGACCTGAGATGGCCGGCACAGGTGCAAGCTTTCCGAGAAACGAAGCGTTCGAGAAGGAGTCGAAGGTGTACGAAGTCTGTGTCGGTACACCGAGGCCACGTCCGGCCTCCTTCTTGGGTATCGGATCACCAGAGCAGCGGATCGCGTTCACGCCCACTGATGACGCACCCTTGAACCTTGCAATATTACGGGCGCAGACGCATTCGGATATGTGTTGAACTTCGCTACGTGAGTCATCCTACTATTTTAAGTCAACCACCGCCAGGTACGTGTTGCAACGGACTGTTATTCAGCTTTGCCGGCTGGATGTGCTGTGTACGCTAAGGCAACACAGACAGTTAGCATGGGACATTGGACGCAATCAAAGAATGACTCATTCAATCCCTACTTAGGGACCTGCGGTAGAACATGTTCGACTCCACTCCTGGCACGCTACCTGGTTCGAGTGCCGACTAGGCAAAACTTCTCAGAAGAAAAATAAATAGTTTTAAAAATGGGGAGATACCTTGGTCAGCATAGTAAGAATGCACCAGCATCTCCTTGACCCTGGTGCCATCTGAAGTAAAAAATGAGTTTGGACTTATGTTTTGTATTTCGCGTGAAGGGGGTGTTTATCAAGATATGTTACGAAAATACACCTCTTCCTGATTGCATCGCGATACAAAAAACAGCATTTTAAATGTATTTTGATAGAGGAACAGAGATACTGGTGAAAACAGCGTATTTCGATACAGCAACACAGATACAATATATATTGCTGAAATACTATCACATTACAAATGTATCGTCATATTGCCCAACCCTTGCGGCGCCATAGGTTGAAGAAGTCCTGCTCGCCTCGTCGGTGGTTTGTTCCGTCTTTGAAGCTCGAGGCAAGATGGGGTGTAGGGATGAACTGTCTTTGCAAGCTTGGGCCGGTAGTACCTCTAGCGTATCCAGGAAAGAGTGATGCTTTAGCCAAGATGTCAAGCCGTCGGGTCATTGTGGCAGGCTTGAAAAAGGTCTCTCGAATGCTGGAAGAAATCACCAACAGTCACGCCATATTGTTGTCACTGAAGTTCTTGTTCAGCACACCTTTCTGTTGTGTCCCGGGCTATGGGGACACTGTGGAGCGAGCAACCAGTCTGGTCCGAGCGTTCTGATAGACTGTTCTTTTATTAGATAGAGCCAATAGAGGAAAAGAAAGATGAAGAGAAGAAGAATGATGATAGCATCAAAATATTTACAACACTGTGAAGAAGATGAAGTCGAAATCGAAACTAGGTGAACACAACATTCTCCCCCTCCCCTTGAATTTGGAAAATAAGAATGAAACATTGAATATAGTGAACAGAGAGAACGAAGGAGGGAAAAACATTTCAAGGAAATTACAAATTAGACCGGATCACTATACAGTACAAAACGCATGTGAACAACAACAATTACACATATATACAACTGACACTTTTTCTCAATGTACAATGCTAAGTTCGTTACGTTGAAACAAAGAACAAGTTAGAAATCATAGCTAAAGGTAACACGACCCATTTTCGGACTTATGTACAGCACATTCATTCCAATTCTACAAGTTTAGTTATTCCTGGCCAGGACTATAGACGTTAACACATACTACTACATGTACTCATTTTTACGCACTCACACATACAAGTTTCATAAGATAAACTATGACAGTTCCGTTATATATACAAAGTTCTACTGAATCGTTCAGGAGGTCGCCGGTTGCGCTGAGACCGTCGCAGTCTTGGTGCTTGGGGCGGTGCTGCTGTTGGATTTGGTTCCGCTGTCCCTGGTCTCAACCGAGGTGTCGGAGCGACAGCTGTTGGCTGCCAGTCATGATGACTGCACATCGCTCTTTCTTTGTCGTTGGTTTTGTTTTGGAGGAGACTTTTAGGCACAGTCACCTCCGGCTCTGGAACGGTTGATAGCTTGGAGGCATTCCATATCTTGCCGTCCTCAAGTCGGTAGGTCCACCTTCCGACCTGCTGGGTTATGCGCGTCGGAGGGCTGAAAGCTGGACTTCCCTTGGGCACTTTTCCGGGCTTTTTCACTCTGACGAGGTCTCCCACTCTGAAGCGCGGTGTCCTAGCCGCCCGTCTTCCATCGGTATATCTCCTGCAGCGATCTTGTCTCTGCTGCACACGCTCACGCAGTCGCTGCATCTCCTCAAATGGGTTCTTGAGGAACTCTGTGTGGGAAAGACCCAAAATGTGCAGCCTGTGCCTTGGCTTTCGACCGTGGAGCAGAAGAGCAGGAGACAACCCGGTGGTGGCGTGCGGTGTACAGCGGTAGACGAAAAGGTAGTCCAGGACTGCAGCGTGCAGTGCGCGGTTCTCGAGTGCTGCACACTGTATGTACGACTTGAGGGTCCGGTTGAATCTTTCCACCTGCCCGTTGGCTTGTGGATGGTAGTTAGAGACAAGCTTGTGTTTGATTCCCCGATGAGCCAGGAAAGTTTTAAATTCCTCAGAAACGAACTGGGGCCCATTGTCGCAGACGAGACTGTCAGGATAGCCCTCGCGCGTAAACACAAGATGTAGAAAATTAGTCACCGTTTTCGTGGTGACGTTAGAACAGAATTGAACTTCCGGCCATTTAGAGAAGTAATCCACCAACGTGATTACGTAGCGGTATGCCGGTGGCGCTCTCTCGAAAGGGCCCACTATGTCGATGCCGACCTTTGACCACGGGCGATCGGGCAGAGGCACCGGTTGAAGAGGCGTGGTTGCCGTCTTCGCGGACTTGTCGGCTGTCTTGCAGATGTCGCAGGCGTGAACTGCCTGCTTCACCTCCGCGTTCATGCGGGGCCACCAGTAAAGTTCGCGAAGGCGAGTTGTCGTCCTGACAATGCCAGCATGACCTTCGTGTGCCCTAGCGATCAGCGTCGCTCGCATGCTTGTTGGGATGACAAACTGCTCACCCCTTAACAGAAGGCCGTCATCCACCGAGAGTGTGTCTTTCTGATCATGGAGAATGACCTCGTCTGCGGACAACGCCCTCCAGGGTGGCCACTCAGAGATGATGTAGGTCATTACTGCAGAAAGGAGCGGGTCCGCCGCAGTTTCCTCTTGTAACTGCGATTTTGTTACGCATTCACTGTCCAGGGAGACGAATGATACAATCTCTTCGTCAAATTGCGTTCCGCCTTCGTCATCTGGTACCGGAAGCCTAGAAAGCGCGTCTGCAACCTGATTTTCACTGCCCCGCTGGTACTCGACTTGGAAGTTGTACTTCAGGAGACGGGTCGACCACCGAGTAATTCTGAGTGGGCGAAGTCCATTTCCTCGGGTGTTTAACAGTGCAACGAGTGCCTGATGGTCTGTCCGCAACTTGAAGCGACGACCCCACAGGTACGTGTGCCATCTTTCACACGCCCACAAGCATGCAAGGGCTTCTCTTTCCCCCGCCGAGTACTTGCGCTCTGCCGGGGTCAGCGTACGTGATGCGAAGGCGACCGTCTGGACTTCCGTGCCGTGGAGTTGCTGAAGCACGGCTCCAAGCCCGTACGCCGAAGCATCGGTAGTCACAATTATGGGTAGGTCTGGATTGAACATCCTGAGAGTTTTTGAAGAGGAAAGTAATTTCTTCACTCGAGCGAAGCTCTTGTCCGCGGCTTGGTCCCAAATAAAGGGCGTGCCCTTCCGGAGGTACTTGCGCAAAGGTTCTACCTCAGACGCAAGGTGGGGAACGAATCGTGCATAGTACTCGACCATGCCCAGGAAGGACCTTAGCTGCGTCAGGTCTGTTGGGATTGGAGCAGCTTGAAGAGCATCCACTTTTTGTTGCAAAGGAGCAATTCCGGCGCCGCTGACTTTATGTCCCAGAAAAGAGAGTTCTGGGACGCCGAAGACACACTTGTTGTTAAGCTTGAGCCCTGCGTCAGAAATGCGTTGAAGGACCTCCTGCAGACGTTCCAGATGTTCTTGTTGAGTCTTGCCAAAGACGACAACGTCGTCAAGGTAAAACAGTACGCCTTGACAGCCATGCAGGATTTTGGACATCATCTGCTGGAACGTTGCAGGAGCAGAAGCTAGTCCAAAACACACTCTTTTGTAGCGGAACAGCCCTTCGTGTGTGATGAAGGCTGTTATGTCGCGGCTGTCTGGATGCAATGGCACTTGATGGTAAGCAGCCGCGAGGTCTAATTTTGAGAAGTGACGGGCACCGTGTAGAGCGTTCAACAGCTCTTCGATGTGAGGAAGCGGGTAACTATCAATTACAACCGCTTTGTTTGCGCTACGAAGATCAACGCACATCCGAATGGTGCCGTCTTTCTTCTGCACGACCACAATGGGCGAGACCCATTCTGAGGCATTAATGCGCTCAATCACGCCTTCTTGTTCTAGGCGCTTGACTTCTTCCGAGACGGCTTGCCGAGCCGCTTGAGGGATTCGCCTCATGCGATGTTGAACAGGTGGAACCGACGCTCGAATCTTTACCTTGCATTGAATTCCTTTCACTCGACCCAAGCCAGGGGTGAAGAGGTGATTAAAACGTGCGAGACATGCTGGAAGTGTTGGACTTTGCATTGCCGGTGCGGGTGCGGTAGGCGGAATTACTGCCGCTTGTTTTTGTGGCATGGCACGCGCCGCCCACTCTTCTTCCAGCGCCGCAGACATGTCGTCGGGCTGGCAGGTTACATCAGTTGTAGATGTGGAAGGTGGAAGTTGCCGACCTTCCGTGTTGTCAGTAGTCTGCTCAGATACCAGAGGAGGGTCTGGTAGTCGCGACGCTTCATCAGGCTCGTCAGCGTCGGTATAGAAGCATGTTCTGGCTGCTCCACTCATTTGAATGTCCAATGCTACCACAGCGTCCATTCCAAGTAGCGACGTACCGTTGTCCGCTATATAAAACAGCACTTGTGCCTGTCTCGTCTTGAACGTAACAGTAGCCGTGAAGGCTCCCAACACGTTGATGGGCTCGCGGGAAAAATTCAGCAACGTGACAGGGGGTGGCACAACTTTGGCGTCGCTTGCGAACTGCTGTATAAATGTGGACTTGTCCATTATCGAAACAGACGATCCCGTATCAAGCAAGAACGGTAGTGACGTCTTAAAGACTTTTACCGTAATGAATATTCGTGATTTGCACATTCCCGTGATGTGATTCACGAGCGTAGAGTCTTCGTCATCGTCGTCGTCGTCATCCGACAGAATCTGTTCGACTTTCTTGCGCCGCGGCCGTTGTGAATAGTCCTTGGGCGTGCTTCTGCAGACACCGCCGAAGTGACCACGACGACCACACTTGTAACAGTAAAGATTCCGGGCTGGGCACGTGTCGTAACTCTGGCAGCGTTCCAACCCGTGTCCGCAGTTCGCACACGTTCGTCCATAACTTCTCTGATCGATACGTCTTGGGCGTTGGTCTTGCCACGAGCTAGGCGAAGATGTGAATTGGACCGACCTGCGACCTGGCTGTCCAGACCGTCGTGGTCCACCTCCAGACGATTGCTTTTGGCCGGTACCGCCACAGGCGGCACAGGGCGAAATAGCTGGCGCGCGTGCGTCGCGCGTGCTTCGAGATGTCGATCTTCGGCTCTCAGCACGTTCACTCCTTGCAGGAGAGCGAGAACTGTACCGTCGCGAAGACTCTCGAGGTGATGAGTTTCTTGGAGACGGTGGTGGTGTATGACTCCGTCTCAAGTTCCTTTCTGTTGACGATCCTGCTCCGAAGCCCGCACTTCCGGTGGAAACGTTGCAAGTCGACAGGGAGCTCGGAGAAGGCGTCGATGCCGTTGTCCATTCCCGAACTTCACGTCGTGCACGCTCAATATTTAAAAGCGTCTGAAGGACCACGTCAAATGGAAGAGCGGCATCTAGAACCATTCGCTCTTGCATTTCAGACGACGCGACACCGATCATGAACTGTTTCCGGACCTGTTCTTGTGTTTGGTCCCCGAAACTTGCCGGAATCGCTAAGGCTCGCAGCGCCGACAGAAAGTCCTTGAGGGACTCACCCTCTTGTTGCTTCCGAAGGTGAAATTGCAGCTGTTGCAGAGTCACGTTGACGGGTTGAGTGAACTCTGCTTCCAGGAGTTCCACCGTCTCTTTGTAAATGTCTCTCGCCGGTGGACGGCGAGCTTGTTCGCCGCTTGCTGCTGCCGACGTTGCTGGCGCCGTTGCAACAGCACTCTCGGGCGTTGGTAACGAGTCGAATATCTGTTGGCCTGCTTCGCCGAGACAGTTGAGCAGCATGGCCTGCCGACGTTCGGCGTCGTAATCTCGAGCGCCAGTGGCCAGCAGATATCGCTCGAAAATCTGTATCCATCGTTTCCATGGAATGGGCGGAGTACCGGGTTTCGCTAAGAACTCCGGGGGAAGTCTGCCGCCGGACGTCGCCATCATAGGAAGATGACCTTCTGCTTGAGAGGGCGGCCGTTCTATAGCGCAGCCATCTTGAAT